>CAUYRT010048905.1:0-56851 GCA_963574885.1 Lepilemur ruficaudatus
CCAGGAGTTCTGTGTGCTTCTTGTACCTGAATATCAAGATTTCTGGCTAGGCCTGGCATGTTTTCCTCCAGTATTTTGTGAAATAAGTTTTCCAGCCCTTGTGAATGTTCCTCTGCCCCCTCTGGTAACCCTATCAACTGGAGGTTCTGTTTTTTTACATAGTCCCATACTTCCTGTAAACTTTGGTCTTGTTCCTTGTTTCTGTGTTCCCTTTCTTCCTCTGCTTTATTGAGGGCATAGACATAGTCTTCAAGTTCTGAGACTCTTTCCTCTGCATGGTCTATCCTGTTCTTAAGACTTTCCATTGAGTTCATTCAATTCTTATTAAAAATTTTTGAGGTAAATCTATTTCTACCTTTATTACTATAGAGCTAAGGACACTTGGTAATAAGGTTATGATGGAAGGCAACAATAAAAATGAGAATAGAAAATAAACATTAGGAAAAATGGCAAGGCCAAAGTTAGTGTTAGAAAAGCCCAGCAAAACTGAGAAAACCCTGGGTGTAACATCAAGAAAAACAAAGAGAGAGAGAACATAAATTATCAGTATCAGGAATAAAAAGGTTCTCACTAAAGATTGTGCACACATTTAAAAAGATAAGAAGATGATATTATAAACAACTTTATGCTAAAAAGTTCTATAGCTTAAATGAAATCAACAAATTTCTTAGAAAACATGTTTTTCCAAACTGATGCAAGATAAAACAGAAATTGGAAGACCCATATATCTGCTGCTAAGGAAATTGAATTTATTATCAAAAATTTCCACACAGAAAACTCCAGACTCAGGTGGTTTTATTGATGAATTCTATCAGACACATAAGGAGGAAATAAAACCAAATTTATTCAACCTCCTTGAGAAAAAAGAAATCACTTTCCTACTAATTTTATGAGGCCCAAATAACACTAATATCAGAACCTGAAAAGGTCATCACAGAGAGAGAGAGAGAGAGAGAGAGAGAGAGAGAGAGAGGGAAAGCAAGAGATACACCGATATTTTTCATGAACAAAATGTAGATGTTACATTATGTATGGGGTATGTATTCTAGGAATGCAATATAACATTAAAAAGTCAGTGTATGATTCAAACACATTAACAAAATGGTTGAGAAGAACTATTTGATCATCTCAATAGATACGGAGGAAACATTTGACAAATTTCTTTTTTAATTTTTTTTTGTTTGTTTTTGGGTATATACACTTTCAGGTTCTGTTTGTTTTTTATTTTCCCAGCTTTATTAACGTATAATTAATAAATAAATGTTATATATCTTTACAGTATAAAATGTGATGTTTTGATGTATGTATACATTGTAAAATGACTAAATCATGCTAATTATCATATCTATCACCTCACATACTTATTTTTTGTGATGAGAACATTTAAGATCTACTCTTTCAGCAATTTTCAAATATACATTATTATTGCTATAGTCACCATTCTGTACAATAGATCTCTAGAACTTATTCATCCTTTCTAACTAAAACTTTGTACCCTTTGATAAATATCTCCCCATTCCCTCCCCTAAACATTCAATAAATTTTAATGTCAATTCATGTTTTATAAACCTCTCATAAAATGAGCAATAGAAGGGAAGTTAATTAATATGATAAATGATGTATATGAACAAAAAATATCATCATACTTAATAGTGAAAGACTAAACACTTTTTCCATAATATTATAAACAAGGCAAGGATGTCCACTTTCACTATTCCTATTCCACATTTTATTAGATATCATCGCCAGGGCAGTGAGTGAAGAAAAGTAAATAAAAGCCTTAAAAAAGAACAGAAGAAGTAAAGCTGTCTATTTGCAAATGACAAGATCATTAACAGAAAATTCTAAAGAATTTGCAAAACATCAATAGAAATAATAAGTGCGTTTGGCCAAATTGGAGAATATAAAGAGAATGTACAAAATAAGTTGTTTTTTACATAGTAAGAGCAATTTTAAATTTTAATTTAAAAATAACTCTACTTCTAATGTCATCAAAAATCATAAAATACTTAAGAATAAATTTAATATAATACCTATAAAGTGAAAACTACAAAACATTGCAGAGAAAGTTGAAATCTAAATAAGAGGAAAGACATACCATGTTCATGCATTATAAGACTAATATTGTTAAGATGTCAATTATTGGCAAACTAATTTCCATAATTCTCCACAAATGATTTTAAAACAGTTTCAATCATAATTCCAGCACACTTATTTCTAGAAATTCATAATCTTATTCTAAAGTATACATGGAAATGCAAAAGACCTAAGTATCTGAAGCAATATTGAAAAAATTAACTTACACAACTTTCACCACATGATTTCAGACTTATAAAGCTATTGTAATCAAGAAACACAGTATTGTCATAACAGTCAGCAAATTGATGCAATAGAACTCAAAAATACACCCACACTTACATGGTCATTTAATTTTTGGCAAAATGTCAAAGTAATCCAAGGTAATAAGGAATCTCCTTTTAGCAAATGATGAACAATACATATATAGAAAAAATGAACTTTGATCCTGATGTCACATAATACATAAACATTAATTTATAATAACTCCTAGTCCTAAGGAAAAAGCTAAAACAATTAAGATAATGTCATTGTTACTTGGAGGTAAGAAAAGCTTTTTTGGACTGGACACAGGAATCCATACCATTAAAAGAAATAATTGATAAATTAAGCTTCATGAAAATTTAAAATTTCATCCAAAGAAAAAACAGGCAAGCCTCAAGGTGGGAGAAAATATTTGTAAAACTTATATTTGACAAAGGATTGATATATAGTTAACATAAAAAATTTCTACAACTCATTAATAAAAATAAACTAATAAGAAATAGGTAAAAGATTTCAACAAACACAACACAAATGAAAATGTGCTTAATATCATCAGGCCTCAATGAAATGCAATTGAAATTACCATGAAATAAAAGCATGTAAGAACTAGAATTGTTAAAAATCAGAAAACAAAGACAACACCCAATATTGGCAACCCAGAATTCTCATACATTATAGTGGAAACATTAAATGGTTCAACTCAAAAATCTGGCAGATTATCAGAAAAATAAACATACATCTACCGTGTGATCCAGAAATACCACTTTTAAGAGTTCATCCAGAAGTATGTGAAAACATTTGTACAAGATGGTTCATACCTGTTTTATTCATAAAAATGATTTTCCTTGAGTACAACAACCTGAGTCAGTTGCCCAACTCTCTCACCCCTAGGAACACCATGACCTGTTAGCCAGCATCAGGCAGTAAGTGGAATAGACAGAGACTTTGTGGAGCTTTTGTGAAGCTTTTGTGAGTAGCCTTTGTGGGTCTGATTGAATTGGAACTGGGTGTGGAGTTGCTGTAACTCCTGCAATGCTGGAGGATGTGCCAAAACTCAATCTTCATTTCCAGTGAAGCTAAAACTGCTGAAGGTATTAGGAGATGAGTAACAGGAGGTACATTTAGTGTTTTCCATTGACCAAACAGCTTCGAGCTAGTGAGCATATGCACTAAGCACATGAACTGTGTTTTTAAACAGTATAGGAACCCAACTGCTAGTGCTTTAGCAGTTGAGATGGGAACCTCATCATATGTAGACTGTCATTTGATAACTCATATGCTCTGTATAATACTCACACCTCCTCTCAACTGCATGTTACATTCCTGTGTTCTGACTTTCCATTGCAATCTTTGCAAAGAATAAACCTCCTAGTTCTCCACCAGAGTGGAGGAGGAACACTGTCTTGTCAGCTAGAAAAAAAGAGCCTGAGGTTCTAAATGCTTCTTACAGTGATTTTTCAAAAATTGCCCTAGTTTCAGCCCTGCACCACACTCAGCCTTCAGATGTATCCGGTGCCTTCAATTCCAAATACTTTCTGAGGTTCTTTGGTGTGAATAGTCTTCTTTTTTTTAATTACTCCAATTGCATTAGTTACACTTGGTCTTTCTCCATTTTGCAAAATTAACATTCATTCATCTTCTTTTATTCTTCCAAATTTTGTTGCTATTTCTCTTCACCAAACATCTCCTTCACAGTTCTTTATTTCCTTTGTATTTACCATTTTTTAAATTTTACTTATTGTAATTTTATTGGCTTTCAGGAGTATTGAATTGACCACTTTTAACAGGATATTTTCTTTTTTACATCTCTTGATCTATCTTTCAGATTTTCCAAATTGTTTATCCCACTGAGTGTTTGTTTGTTTGTGTTTTGCATTTCACTAATTGTCTTTCAAACGAGGCTGGATCTCCTTATTTACCAAAATATTAAGTTTTATCCTATATAACTTTTTTATTTGTAAGCTTTAACTAATTCCTCTTTGAAACATCTTGGGTTTTTTCCATGGTGTCTTTATCTTCTATGTTTATTGTTTCTTTTTACTTTCATTTATTTAATCACTTTAGACATGCCTCTCAGATTGTTCAGTAACCAAAAATTCTTAATGGTCTAATTCCCTAATGTTTATTGTATCTGCTGACTCTTTGCATGGTGTAATATTTCCTTGTTTATTATATACATTTTTATTTAATCTTCAATAGGCCTCTATCTATGGAAATAAAATGGGGATTTATTCCTCAAGAATAGTTTTATATTTTAATCTGTCAGTCATCCCAAGAATATCACCATCTTGGGACTGAATCTTATGTTAATTTCTTAATTTGGTATCTCTAAGGACAAGAACCTAGTGTGAATTCAAAATATTGCTATGATTAGTAGGCTTATGCTTAAAATATATCAAAAGAGACTTTTTTGACCCAGGAGCCAGGCTGAGACAAAAAGATGTCTTTGTCATCTCCCTGTGCTCCTAGAGAGAACAGTTCATATGACATAAATTCACAGAGGTTGTAGCATTTTAAAGCTTCCTACTTCACATGTGTGCATGTGTGTTGGGGAATGAGGGAGATGTTAGTTCCAGCTATCTGCCTCTTGTAGGTCCAAAATGTCATCTCTGATGCCTGAATGAATATTAAAAGTAAATACCGAGCTTTCACCTTAGGCCAATTTAGAATAAAGAGAATTGGACTTGCCATCCCATCCTAAATAACTACGAAACTGGACAAAATACATGACAGAATATAGACACAAACAACAGGAAGAACAGAAGAATGAGCCTTGAGAGAAGGTAAACACTCAAAAAGTTGAGTCCTTTTCCATATCAACTCTGTTTAACCATGGTGCACTCCTGTAGGTAGTCAAAGCCTAACAGAGTTCTTTCTGTGGAGGACACAGAGATACAAGTTTACAGTAGCTTAGATAGCTGGAATTTGTGAGTCAGGTTATAAAAGAAGAAAAAGCTCCACAGATGTTAGGGTCTCAAGATCTGAAGGGAGTCTTTTCTTCAGTTCTTATTCAAGGGCTGGACTGAACTTGCACAAAGTGAAATTCCATGAGGCCTATCATAAAGTAGCTGTCATAGGGGAAAAAATGCATAGTGATACCAGAGGTCGTGGAGTACTTGGAGGTGTTGGAGTTCCAGCCCACCCCGGATAGAGAGATTTCACTGAGCACCTCAGTATTTATTTGTAAGTCTTAAAAATCTATGCTTTAATGAAGGAGGTGAGAGAGCTATATAGGGAGAACCATGAAACGTTGAGAAAAAAGCATTGCAGAAGATGTAAACAGATAGAAAACCCTACCATGCTCATGAATTGGCAGAATCAATATTGCTAAAATGTCCATGCTACCTAAAGGATCTACATAATGCAATCCCTATCAAAGTACCATCAACATTCTTTACAGATCTAGAAAGAATAATTATATGCTTTGTGTAGAACCAGAGAAGCATATGGCCAAAGCAACTTTGAGCAAAAAGAACAAATTGGGAAGCATCAGTCCATCAGACTTCAAGCTTTACTACAAGGGTATAGTAACCAAAACATCACTTCACTGGCACAAGAACAGAAATATAGACCTTTGGAACAGGATGGAGAACCCAGATATAAAACCATCCTCATATTGTGACCTAATCTTCGACAAAGCAGACAAAAATATACATTGGGGAAAAGAACCTCTATTCAATAAATGCTGCTGGGAAAACTGGATAACCACCTACAGACGATTAAAACTGGATCCCCACCTCTCACCTTTCATGAAAATCAACTCATGGTGGATAACAGACTTAAACCTAAGGCGTGAAACCTTAAGAATTCTAGAAGAAAATGTTGGAAAAACTCTCACAGACATCAGCCAAGTTTTTTGAGGACCCCGCACAACTGTTTTCCATAAAAGCTGCATTCATTCATTAATACATTCCAATGATAAAGTAGGAGTTCTCTTCTCTTCGCATCCTTGACAGCATTTGTTATTTTTTGTCTTTTTAATATTAGTCATCCTAACAGGGGTAAGATAATATCTCATTCTGGTTTTGATTTTCATTTTCCGGATGATTAGTGATACTGAGCATTTTTTATGTACCTTTTGGCCATTTGTATGTCTTCTGAGAAATGTCTGTTCAGATTCTGTGACTGCTTTTTGATGAGATTATTTGGGGTTTTTTTGCTGTTGATTTGTTTGTATTTCTTATATACTCAGGATATTACTTTTTTTTTAAAGGATATTAGTCTTTTGTTGGATATATGGTAGCAAATATTGTCTCTCATTCTACAGCTTATCTCTTCACTCTGTTGATTGTTTCCTTTGCTGTGCAAAACTTTTTAGTTTAATATATTCCCATTTCTCTATTTTTGTTTTTGCTGCCTGTGCTTTTGAAGTCTTAATCATAAAATCTTTGCCTAGTCCAATGTCTTGAAGGATATCTCCTGTGTTTTCTTCTAGCAATTTTATAATTTCAGGTCTTACATTTAAGTCTTTCATTCATTTGTTTTGATTTTTGTATATGGTGAGAGATTGGGGTCTAGTTTCATTCTTCTGCATGTGAGTATCCAATTCCCAGCACCATTTATTGAAGAGCGTGTCTTTTTACCAGTGTATGTCCTTGGTACCTTTCTAAAAGTCAGTTGGCTGTGAATATATGGATTTATATCTGGGTTGTCTATTCTGTTCCATTGGTCTATGTGTCATTTTTTATATCAATACAATGCTATTTTCATTACTAAAGCTTTGTAGTACATTTTGAAGTCTGGTAGTGTGATGCCTCCAGATTTGTTCTTTTTGTTCACTATTATTTCAGCTATTCAGGGCAAAGAGAAATACTTTAAAGTGGAGAAACTCGTGAAACACTATTTTATCCAAGTCATTAAAGCTAACACAGATATTTGATAGCAAACACTTATTATGTGCTTTCTAATAAGATTTGCTGAGAAGAATACACTGTAACTTCAGTAGTATTCTTGCCAGAAATGCATATCCTGAATCTAATCATGAGGAAACATCAGACAAATAAAAATTGAGGAACATTCTACAAAGCAGCTGGCTTGAAATCTTCAAAAATATCAAGGTTAAGAAGCACAAAGAAAGACTAAAGAACTGTTCCAAATTAGACACTAAAAAGATGTGACAGCTAAATGTAATGCAGGATCCTGCATTTAATCCTAGACTGGAAGAAATCAATAGCTATATAGGAATTTATTGAAACAATTGATAAAAAGTATGACAGTATTATATTAATATCAAATTTACTGGTTTTTATAGCTCTAATCTGGTTATGCAAGAGAATGTCCTTGTTTTTAGTATATATACACTGACACAGGCATAAAAGGGCATGTTGCCTTGATCACAAAAATTTTTTCAGGAAAAAGTACAAACATACACACACACACACACACATATGCACATACATGGAGAGACAGAGAAAGGTAAAACATAAATAATTGGTTAAAATTATTAAAAGTTATATGAGAGGATACCTCAAAATATTTTGACTTTTCTTTACATTTGAAAGTATATCAAAATATGCTTCCACTTGAGACAACATGGAGTAACAGAAAATAGGTTTACCCTCTCACCTGAAACAACTAAAAAATTGCACAAAATATATAAAACAATTTTTAAGACATAGGATATCAGTCAGTACAAGACATGAGAAAAGGGAAAGAAATGAGGGGAGAATTACCTTACATTTTGGAGAGAATTTCCAGGATGCAGGGCAAGGGAGGGGAAACCAAGACAGAGCTCAGAAATTTCCTTGAGTTAAGAAAATATGGATATGAGACTGGGGAAGCCAATGTGACCAGAGTTCAAATGGCAATGTACTAGAGAGGAGAGATACTCACCACAAAAGAAATCCAGAGCCAGAGAGCTGCAAAGAGTCTGTCTCAAGTCCTCAGTGGAATACTGATCAGAGGATACATATAAAGAAATCACCCAAGACTGGTGAAAGAGACACCCAAAAGGAAGAGAGGGAAAATTCTCAGGATTCACATTTGCCCACCATCCACAGTAGGAGACTCCATGATGAACGTAGATATTTCTGCAGCAGTGGGAGAAAGCCATCCCTAGATTAAAAGTTTTCCAGTGCCACCTAACAAGGCTTGAAAGCATGCCACAACAAGATTAAATAGTTTTCAAATAACTTTGTCCCACAGTAAAGCTCAGGAATATTTATAGAATTATGAAATATCCAGCATTCCAACAAAGTCAAATGCAAAATGGCTGTCATTCAAATAAAAAATTAGGAGACATGCAAAGAAGCTGAAAAACAAAGCACATAATGAGGAAAAAATTAATCAGTGGAAACAGATACATGAATAACATGAATGATAGAATTAGTAGACAATGATATTAAAACAGTTGTTATAACTATATTCCATTTGTTCAAGTAGGTAAAGACCGCAAATGTCAAATGGAGACGAGGAAGACATTTTAAAAACCACAATTAAACTTCTAGACATAAATCTACAATATGTGAGATGAAAAGTACACTGAATAGGATTAAAAGCAGAATAGATTCTACAAAAAAAAAGATGAATAAACTTGAAAATAGCAATAGAAACTAACTAAAGGTAAATACAGAAGAGAAAATAAGACAGGAAAAAAACAGTATCAATGAACTTCAACCATCTAATTTACATGTAATTGGAGTCCTTGGAATACATGAAAAATATTTAAAGAAATACAGCCAATTTTTTCTACATGTGATAGAAACTATAAACTCACAGATTTAAGAAGTTCCATAAACCCCAAGCATGAGAGCAAATGAACAACAACAACAAAAAAAGACACCAAGGCACATTATACTGAAAAAAAAAGTATGCAAGACTGACAACAGACTTCTTGTCAGAAACAATATTGGGAAGAACAGTGGGACAATATCTTTAAAATACTGAAAGAAAAATATGTCAAGAGAGAATTCTCAGCCAGGCACAGTGTCTCACTCCTGTAATCCCAGTACTTTGGGGGGCCAAGGTGGGAGGACTGCTTGAGGCCAGGAGTTTGAGACCAGCCTGGGCAACATAGTGAGACTCCATCTCTAAAAAATTTTTCTTTAATTAGCCAGTCATGATGATGCATTCCTGTAGTCCTAGCTACTCAGGAGGCTGAAGCAGGAGAATCACTTGAGCCTGAGAATTGAAGGTTGCAATAAGTTGTGATCTTGACACTGCACTCCAGCCTGGACAACAGAGTGAGACCCTATCTCAAAAAAATTAGAAAAAAAAGAAAGAGAGAATTTTAAAATCAGTGAAAGTACCTGTCAAACTGAAGGTAAAAGAAAGACTTTCTTTCAGACATACATAAGCTGAAAGAATTCATCACAAGTATATCTATACTCAGGAAAGATTAATGATAACCTTTTGTGTCAGAAAGAAAATAAGCCCATGAAATCAGAACAATTATTTATTTCCAAAATACAAAGGTGGGAAAGGCATAGGATAGACATTCTCATACCAAAAGGGGGAAAGAGGCAAGAAAAAATGTATAACTGATCACAAGCAAGTCTAAACTCCAACAGGGAAAACATTTTAAAGTTGTAGAATAACCTTTTACCTCATGTGCCACCTCCTGGACACACCGGGGAGGGGGATTTACTCCCAAAACCTGGGGCAGGCCAACAGCTATGGCTTTGTTAGATTCAGCCCACACAGCAGTTCTCACAGGTTGGGGCTTCATGTGTGTAGCTCTGCCAGTCTGGTGGGACATTCTGGCAACTGGTAAGTTCTGGGGTGTTGGTAGTAGCTTCACTCTTACAGTGCCACTAAGCATTACCTTGGTGTGAATTCTCTGCAGGGTTCTATTTTTGTGATAGATTTCTCACTGGGGCCCCAATTCTTATGTGACATTCTTTAAAATGGGTGGAGGCTGCTGTGGCCCCACAGCCCACACACTCTGCACCAGAGTCAGTACCATGTGGACGCTGCCAAGAATGACAACTTGCATTCTCCAGAATGGTGGCCCAAGCTGCACCTGGGCACACTCAAGCCACAGCTAGGGCAGCCAAGGGGTTCTACACTGAAACACAAAGAGCAGATTTTGAGGCAGCCCTGGGAAGCCAATGACTCTCTGGAAATCTTGCTTTTAAAGGTCTCCTGAAATGCCTTTGGCGTCATTCTCTCATTGTCTTGATGAATAGTACCTGGTTTCCTTCTATCCATATTAATCTCTTTAGCAAATGGTCACTTGGCTATATATCCTTAGTATCTCTCCCTGACACACCTTTTTATTCTTTGCATGGTTCAGCTGAGAGTTTTCTAAATCTTTCCATTCTGTTTCTTTTTTTAATTAAAAATTCACTCTTTAAATCATTTCTCTCTTCACTCATTTCACTGTAAGTGGCCAAAAGAAGCCATGCAGCACCCTGAACACTTTGCTGCTTAGACATTTCTTCTTTCAGATTTCCTAATTTTACGCAAAGTTCTAGTACACAAACTTAATTCCACTAAGTTCTTTGCAATTACATAACAAAGACAGCCTTTACTCCAGTTTTGGATACCTTGTTCCCCATTTCCATCTGAGACCTCATCAGAATGGCCTTTACTCTCCATGTTTCTACCAACATTCTGATCATAACCACTTCAATAATCCCTAAGAAGATTTAGGCTCTTTCTACAGTTCTTGTCTTTTTCCAGGCCCTCATCAGAACTGCCTTAACATTCCATTCATGGAAATCTAGGCTTTTTCTAGCCTACTCTGCCAAGTTCTTCTAGCTTCCATCCTTTATCTACTTCCAAAGCCAATTCCACATTTTCAGATATTTGTTATAGCAATAATCCACTTCTGGTACCAATTTTATGCCTGAGTTTGTTTTGTGTTGCTATAACAGAATACCACAAACTGGGTAGTTTATAAATAATAAAAATCTATTTCTCACAGTTCTGGAGGCTAGGAAGTCCAATATCAAGTTGCCAACATCTATAAGGGCCTTTTTACTGCATCATCCCATGGCAGGAGACAGAAGGGCAAAAGAGGGAAAAAGCAAGAGAGCAAGAGGTTAAACTTACAGCCTTAAAACCTTTTATAATTGGCATTAATCCACTTACGAGAGTGGAGCCCTTATGACCTAAATACCTCCCATTAGGCCCTACATTCCAACACTCTACTGAGGATTACATTTCCAGCACATGCTTTTCGGGGGACACATTCAAACCATAGCAGCTGTTATCAAAAAGGCAAGACATAAAAAATGTTGGCCAGCATGTGGATAAAAGGGAAATGTTTGAATGTTTGTCCCTCCAAAGCTCACATTGAAATTTAATTGCCAATATAGCGGTATTGTGAGGAGAGGTCTTTAAAAGGTGTTTGGGTCATGATAGCTTTGCTCTCATTAATGGGTTAATCCATTCATGGCTTGATGGGTTAAAAGGTTAATAAATTAATAGGTTATGTGGGAGTGAGACTCCTGGCTTTATAGAAGAGGAAGACAAATCTGAGCTGGTGTGCTCTTGCCCCCTACCCTGTGATGCCTTCTGTTGTGTTATTACGTAGCACGAAGACCTCACTAGAAACTAACCAGATGCTGCTGCCCTATCTTGACCTTTCCAGCCTCCAAAATTATGAGCCAAAATAAACCTTTTTTTAAAAAAACAAATTATCTAGTCTCAGGTATTTAGTTATAGCAACAGAAAGAAGAGTAAGACAGAATCCTTGTACATTTTTGGTGGGAATGTAAATTAGTATAGCAATTATGAAAAACATTATGGAATTTCCTCAAAAACCTATAAATAGAGTGATCATATAATCCAACAGTCCCACTTCTGGGTATTTACCCAAGATTTGAAATTAGTTTGTTGAAAAGACATCTGCCCTCCTATGTTCATTGCGGCACTATTCACAGTAGCCAAGGCAGTTACACCATCAGGTTATGCAGAAGTTCACTGTCTTTCTGTTTCCATCACTTTCCTATTTCTACTTCTGTCTCTTAATTGCTACTGTGCAAATATTTGCAATACAGGCTAACAGGTCATGTGACTTTGCCTGTATAATTCACCAAATACCTACTCCAGCCACAAGAGAGTAATTTTGTTTTGTTTTGTTTTACTTTAAGCCTTAATTCTAGATGAGAAATAAATATTTTCTGGACTTCCTCGAAGACCTTCTTTCATTACTTCAATGCCTAATTGCCTGTGGCTATTCTTGCCTCACATAGCAAATGTCTTCTGCTAAAAATTGAAGAGTTGTTATGTGTGATGAAATTTAGTCTTATTTCAATTTATAAATATGTAACCAGGACTTTTCTATTTAACTATTTAATGCTCACATACTTGTGTCATAATGGGCCAAATAGTTATCACCTCTCTTGGCAGAAAATGGAAAGTGCAGTAATTAGACAGGTGAAAATTATTTCACTTATTTTCTTTTCTCTGACCTCACACCACAGTGAGCCTTAACCTTCAATTGACGAAGCAAATAGAATTGACACCACTCATTCTTTTATTAAGTAAGGTTTTAAATTCCCTGTAAGTGTTTAATAAATAAACTATTAAGACATTTCCACCACAAGTTATTTTTACCCTATAATTTGCCTGGATTTAAAATCAGGCAATCATACCCTGTCAACTAGTATTACAGCTCTTTTGAATACAGTGTTCATCACTGTGTGCCTACAAATTCTGTACGTAACAGTATATCATTAATCCCACACAGCTCTCCTACCTCTAAGGGGTGGTCATGCAATCAGTGAAGAGAACAGGTGTGCGATCTTGAGCTTGCCAAGTGTGTAAGTGGCTATTTGGAATTATATATATTCTAGGAGCAGCTCTAATATTAAGAAAGAATAACAATGAGAACAAGAGTTAATAACTTAAAAAGTAAAAAGATAGGAAGAAGTTTAAAAAAATCCAGAACAGTTTATAAACAGGAAGATGAATGAAAGAGGGACAGCCCCGGCAACTCTCTCATAGGTCCTAGCAGAAACCTGAAATGTGCTGATGTCAGTGCATAAAGCAGGAAAGGTCTCCAGAAAAAGCAACACTACTAATGGGCTTTCAAAGGGAGCTAAAAATACTGGGGGTTACTGACTTCTGGCAAAAGAAAGTGGTATGCAAATTAAACGTCCTTCCTCCATTCAGGGAGGGAGTGCTGAGTGAACAGCATGTTTTTTTCTGAACAAGATGAGAGGAAATACCATTCATTAGAATTTTACCTATCTATATGGTAGTAAATAAATAAATGTTCACTTGAAGAAAAGAGAGAACTTCTGAGTTATATCAAGTTAATTCAATGAATCCAAAATGTAAAGTTCTCAGGAAAATTCAGAAAGTTTAATGATATTCTCATTCACTCCTTGGTTATAACTCAAGGTCAGAGGAAAACCAAAAAAAAAAAAAAATGCCATCACAAATGCTCATAGTTCCTGACCTTATAATATTTGTCACCATCAACTGTAACAAGCCACACCCTCTTTTATATAGAAAAATGAGAGTCTTTCTCAAACCACGTTAAAAGGGGTGAAAGTTTGATTATCATTACGGAATGTGTAAATTTTCTTAGTAGCCACATATTCTAGAATGTATCTCTCACATATGGTGAGCATCTTCTCTTGAATATTGTCTCTATTCATATTTACTTTATCCAAACCTCAGTAGTTTTTCTCTCCTTCTCCATATCTATGTAACGTCCTATATGAGCCAAAAAAAAAAAAGATGCTGTTACTAATTCTCCGTTGCTAAGACAAACAACACTGAGAGTAGGCATGAAATAAATTCCATCACCATTGTCTCTCAGCTTTCAACCTTTCCTGTGTGCCCCCGATATTCCCAAATTCATCTACATTCTAAAAATGCAAATGTGTTTATGTCACTCCCCTGTTTAAAACCTTTGGAGCCTCTTAATATCTTCAATATAGATTCAAATTTCATACCATGGTACCGAGGGCACTCCTGGCCTGCCTCTTGCACATCTTCCAGCCCCATCTGTTGACTCTCCCCACAGTCACCCATGTCTCTCCACTTATGCAAAACTTGCTATTCCCTGCACACACCATGGTGCCACGCACCTGTACACTCTCTTATGTAATCTCCTCCACCTGCCGCATCAAGCCCAATCTCACCTCCAACACCCCAGTCAGGGGTTTATATGAAGGTTTATATTTCTTTTCTGTACTTTCATAGCACTTCATGCATAACTCCCTTATAACACTCTCACTCTAGGCTGACATCTTTTATTTTCTCATCTCTCTTTTCTTACTAGATATTTTTGAAGCAAGACCTATGTTAGTTGATCTTTGTACCAAAGTCACTTAACAGCGTAGCTCATCCATAGAAGATGTGCAATAAATGCAGGTTAAATGAAAAAAAAAATGATAGGAAGGACGGAAGTAAGGGAGGGAGGGAGGAAGAAGGAGAGTATAGAGGGTATAGACTGAATGTTTGTCTTACTCCCAAAATTTATATGCTGAAACCCCAGCCACACTGTGATGGTATTTGGAGATAAGGCATTTACAAGGTAATTCAGGTTAGACAAAGTCATGAGATTGAGGCCTTCATGATGGGATTAGTGTGCTCAGAAGAGGAGACACCAGAGGGCTTGCTCTCTCCCTTTCTCCTCACACGCTGAGGACACACCATGCGAGCCCACTGCAAGAAGGCAGATGTCTGCAAGCCAGGAAGAGAGCTCTCACCTGGAACTAAGTCAGCTTTACACACCAGGATACTGTGAGAAAATAAATGTCTGTTATTTAACCCCTCAGTCTATGATATATTGTATGGCAACCTGAGCAAAGACAAAGTTCAGTGCCAAGAAGTAGGGCGCTGCTATAATAAATACATGAAAACGTAAATGTGGCTTTGCAACTGGATAATAGGGAGAGGCTGGAAGAGTTTTGAGGTGTATACTAGAAATATGGGCATTAAAGGTGAGTCTGGAGTAGTCTCAGGCAAAATTGAAGAACATGTAATTGAAAACTGAAAGAACGGTGACTCTTGTTATGAAGTGTCAAAGAACTTGGCTGAACAGTGCTCTAGTGTTGTGTAGAAAGTAGAACTTATGAGCAATAAAATTGGATATTTAGCTGAGAAGACTTCTAAGCAAAGTGTTGAAGGAGTAGGTTCGTTCCTCCTGACTGCTTATGGGAAAATATGATAGAAGAGAGGTGAGTTGAAGAAAGAATTGTTAAGCAAAAAGGAACCAGAACTTAAAGATTTGGAAAACTCTAAGCCTATCCATATTGCAAAAAATGAGAAATCTTGTTCTGAAAAGAACACTAAGCTATGGCTGAACAACCATGATAATGAAACTATGGGTGTGACTCATAGACTTCAACTGGCCATTTCGGCAGAATCCAGGAATAGGGATGAAATTATGCCGCCAAAGACACTGCCATAGGGGTAGAGAAAGCAGAATGTGATGAAGGAAAGCTGTTGCACTTCTTAGACTCTACAGGACCAGACCACAGAGCTGTCTGGCTGTGAGCATGGCCTGTTCTTCAAGGAAAAGGAAGACTGGCCCCAAAGATTCAGAGGTCATCAGGGCTGCCACTCTCATCGCAGGCCCAGGGTACAAGGCTGTTTCCTCCTTGATTCCAAAGGGTCAGCCACCTCTCTGGTTTCCTCAGGCCAAGGATGACCCTTGAGTCACATTATTGACCTTGCATTCATTGGCACCCCACGATTTAGTCAGAACTAACGGTACAGACTACAGGAGAATGGCAGCACTAAGCAAGAGGCTGTGTGGGGTGAAGGCCACAAAGACTCCTTCCAACCTTTACTTGGAACCGTTAACTTCTGCTTTCAAATTCTACCATTAGGACATACGTGGAGTCTATAATATTCATGAAATCCTAAATCATGAAGAGTATTCATAGTAAGAAAAATTCAAAATTGAATGAGATAAAAGGGAACACTGCATTATCTAGTAATATCTCAATTTCCTTACTTGCTTCTCATCCTGCCTCCTCTGTCCCCCAAAAAGTCCACGCCTTCTAACATTATTGAAGGTATTTTTTAAAACAACCCTTCTTGAACGTTTCAGTCACTCTTCGCCACCCCTATGACCAAAACCAAACTTCCTGAGACCCACACTTCATAAACCAGCTCTTACCATCCCAGCCATGATAAATAACACCACACCTTCACTGACCTCTTCACTCTTGTATATGGTTTTCTCTCTGCCTGGCACAGCTCCCCACTCCCAATCACCTATCCAGTCATCCCCCAGGTTTTAGCTCGGAGTACTATATCACTTCATCCAGGAAGCTCTGTCTGACTTCCCAAATCTGCATTAGATTTGCCTCCTGTGTTCTCCCAATACACTCTCTATTTTCCCTCTAGAAAGCTACAATCACATGTCATTTACTTGCTTGTACCCCCTATGAAAGTAGGGCAAGAACTATTGTATTACCATGCCAGCACCATGACTGGCATACAGTAGGTGCTCATCAAATAATTTTTGCTAAAAGAGTGAATTAATAATAAGACTCTGGAACGTATAAATAGTCATAAGTCTAATGACAGCTCTCCATTTTTATGTTATTTTGTGGCTAGCTGAGCATGTTCATACCTCATTATCTGTTTTCACTCCTAGAACAGCCCAGTGAAGCAGGACAGACATGCTGACTATCCACTCCAGAGCCAGGCTACCTCTCTTCCATGTGAGCAGAGCCCTGATTTTCTTCTGGGGCTACCTTTCCTCCAAGTAGCTAGAATTAACCCTGATTTGTTTGAGGTAATGTAGTGGTTATGGCAGCCTGTTTCTCTAAAAAGTGGATCTGAAGCAAAGCTTAAGTGCTAATGTGTTATTGGGAGGTGCAGTGCCACAGCCAGAAGAGTAAAGGAAGGAGGAAGTGAGACAGGTAATACTGGGAAGTAAATAAAAATTGATGCTTTTAAAAGTTGGCCACCATTTCAGAAAGGAACACACAGGCACTTGGTCACTTGGGATGTCTCCAGACAAGCTGTAACAAAAATCCATGCTTCAGAACAGCCCAACACGGGGGGAGGTAGAAAAGGAATTTACCCACAAGTCCCTTCCCATTCTCTGTCTCTTATTGATAAGAGTTTGCCCCATTATAAAAGTAAGTGCTGGCATAGTACTTCTTCTAAGTGCAGAAGAGGTGGGAAGACCCACAGACCTAGCAACATGGTGTTGGCTTGCATGGAACTGGCCCAGGTTGCTGAACAGCAGCTGCAGTGGTGCAAACATCTAAGGGCCCAGGAGACAAGAGAATAGGAGGACATACATGAGATAGGGCAGATACTGTGGCGCTTCCAGAGCCTGGCTTAAGGGCCAGCATATGGGAAGTCTGATGGCAGAGGGGCAATGGTATGGTAAAAGTTTATAGAGACATTCTTAAAGACATTAGGAAAATATATTGCATATGGTATTTCATCGATCAGACATAATCAGGAAGATTGTAACTTCCTTTTACAATCATATATCATAATCTAATTGGTTGTGCTATTTCTTTCATGGCAGTCTATAAAACAATGGTATCTTATAGTCAACGGCATCTTAGACTCTGTGAAACACAGTGGGCCCTGTGTTTGCCTTGAGACATTGGTATGTAGTTATGTGATACTAGGAGCTTCAGCAACTCTTTTGAAACCACAAAAAGAACTAACCCGACAGTCTGAGGATAGCAGAGCAAAAATATCGAAATAATTTGTGTCCCTTTAGTCAGATTTTTTCGCCATCTGACAGATTAAGAAACTAAAAATAGAGAGCTGATGTGACTTTTCCAGAGCCACCTAGATGGCTAAACAATGGAGCTGAGACTTCAGCCTAAGTCCTTGGTGTGCTTTCCCATACAACCCCAGCATGGTGTTCAAAGCCCTTCACAGTTGGCCAGTTTACAGGCCTGTCTGCTACAGGGCTTTTCTCACATGCCTTTTCTGGTCTCTAGTTATATGAAACTTGAGGTCTTCTGAAAGCAGTCTGTTTTTTCATATTTCTCTAACTCCTAACATTTTAGAAAAGCTGGCAAAGAAATAGTGAAAGGTGCTAACCAATTAAAGATGTATCGTGGAGAAAGTGCAGAGATCTGGGGCTTTATCTCCAGCCTTTTAAAGTTCAGTACATGAAGAGCTATACCATCTTTCCTTCAAGCAGTGAACAACCAGTATGTCAGATATCCAGCCATCAGAACATCTTCAGTAGGGCCCACCAGCCAGTGTGTGTTAGCCAAACACTACTCCTCAGTCCTGGCTGCATATACCTGGTCAGCCCCACAGTTCACAGCTACCCCGTGACTCTTTCCCCAAGTAATTCTAAGGTGTTCAAAGTGACTGTCTTTGGCTCATACTACTTGCATTTGCAAGTATTTCAGCACAGGTAAATTACTAAATGTCAGCGGGAGTTTGGAAATCGGAAAATAACAGCCCTATAACAATTCAGGCCCATTCTAACAGGTCTTGATTGTCAGTAGGACAAAGTATCAGAATAAAAATCCAAATGATTCAGAAAAGTCTATGATGAAGGAACTTAATGACGCAGATTACTACTCAAATGAGAGGATCCAAAAAAAAAAAAAAACACATAAAAACAATCTATGGAAACAAAGCAGCTTCATGTTTTCTGCATGTGGACGCCTCCAGCACGCATGAGTCTGCAGCTGGCTGTGAATAACTTGGGTGCCATTTCCCACCTTCTCCAAGTCAAGGGAGCACCCTGTAACAGCAAGTCTCATAAGACAATATTCCCAGCATGTCAGTCGTCCCCCAATCAAGCTAGCAATCTGTGTCTTTTTTCCTGTTTACATCTACCATCATGTGACACTTCCCCTTGATGGGAGAAGGAAACTTGCACACATTTAGGAATAAATATATAAATGGCTTCTTTCCAATAAATGGCTCATCCTGGAAATTTGGCCAATGACTATGTCTTAATACTCCAAATCAGTGTCCTCAAGGCAGTCTGACTTAGGGAATCCAGACCATTTGACAATTCCAGTTTTCTCTTTTCCTGTTGTCCCTCTCTCTTAAATGGGGACCTGGGGTGGGAGGGTGGCACACACACTCCCCACTCTTACCTTTGCCCAGTTCTCTAACTTTATAGAATTAAGTAAATACCTGAGCCTATACACAACGGGTGCTGCAAGCCACCTGCTGGAAGGTTCACAAAATCTGGTCTTCTTAGAAGATAAATTGCAGGTATTTAGTTCATTATGCTCTAAGCAGAACTGAGGGGGAAAGTGAGAATGTGACAGTGACTGTGAGTGCACCCAGGGTCCTTTGCTGGGTGGGAGCTGCCAAGTGGAGAAATAGATTAGTCTTGCTTTTCTACTAGCCTCCTCGTGAAGTAATCACTTAAATGGGTTCGCAGAGTTCAGGGGAATTGGAAGACCAGCAGTAATAAGAGAAATACCTTGAATTTTCTTCCAAGGCACTCTCTGAGGGCTTTGCAGACGTTATTACATTTACCAGCCCTCGCAGGCCCCCACTCTTCCACCCAAAACAGATGTCAGCCTCACAAGGGATGAAATCTTTCCTTGCACACAAGGAAAAAGGAAAACAGAGGTTCTGAGACTTGCCATGTGTGATTCTTGCGACTTCCAGAGCCTACGATTCGGAAATCCCAGTCCCTCGATGAGTATCTCAGTATTTTAGAGAGCTCGTTTTCAGACTGTGAAGGGGTGGTCTGGGTATTGAGCCCGAACTCCCTCTCTGAAAGCAAAACATTTGGAGGTCAACTCAAATGCCAGCCTCCTCTTCCCCCACGCCTGCTCCCCACAGCTCTGCACACACACAGCCTTGGGGAGCTCTGAGCTATTTTGGGCTTCAACCTCATCTGCTTTTTACATTGGCTCAGCGTTAATTACGACGCTGCAGTGAAAACGAGCTTTTTGACAGTCGCATGCTTGGAGAATGGAGGAGAAATAAAGGCAGCTCTCATTATAGGCCGTTAGCCCTAATTAATGCCCACCTCTGGCACTTGATATTCTAGACACAATCACCCACTACAGGGGGTAGAACTCAATTCACTCTGTGGCACAGGGACCAACAATATTAAGCCTGTTACTTGCTGGTCCCCATGGAACATGATCTTCCAGGAAAGGAAGCAATTTATATGCAATAACCAGGAGGAACACATAATCCTGCATTTCTCCTTTTAAACTGTCTTTTGACATTCTTGTGGCACATTTCTTTTAGGGTACAGAGAGTATAGCCTTTTAAAAACCTAAAATCTATTTCCTTCTTTAGTTCTTGACCTCAAGTCAATCAAACAGTCAAATACATATATCCGTATATATATATATATGTAACTGATATCTATGACTTAAGCACTCTAATATGCTCTGTAAGAAATATGAACAATATAAAATCTAGTTTCTCCTCTGAGAAATACGTCATAAGCACAAACCTCATTAAATCAGAATGTCTTCTGGGCAAGTAATACTTCCCTGCTGCTTTCTGAAGGACTTCAGCAATTAATTCTACAGGGAGTAAATTCAAATGAAGAACGAGGCTGCTGTATAGCCCCTGACAAGACCCCTGTTTAAAGCTTTGAGCTGCTCAAGTTTGCAGTGACTTCTGCCTCTCTGCCTCCGGCCTGCTCTCTTTCCCACCCAGTACATTCAATGCAGCTCCACAAATGGCCACTGAGGCCCCGGCCAGGAGCTGAGCAGACAGAAAGTGAGCCATAACCCCATGCTCTTCACTCTGATGTTCACTGCAATCTGCTGTCATTTCATGTCTTTGTGTCACTCTCCGTCACCAGACTGTAAATTCCTCAAATGCAAGAATTATGTCATATTCTTCTCTGGATCCTCAAAGCCAAATTCAGAGCCCCCCACTCATTGGCTCAACAAATGGGAAACAAATTATGAAATGGAGGAGTAAACTAGAGCAAATTCAGCATGCTAAAGGACTTCAGCCTCCTCCCAGCATCCTCCCAGAGCACTGGTAGATAAGGCCCAGGACTTCTCCCCCTTGGAGAGATTGTCCCCATCTATTATACTATTTTCGAAGCAGCCTCCTCTCAATTCCCCCTTTTCCTCCTAAATTACCTACCTACACTTACAGTGGTCTGAAGTTAGCTTTGCTATTCATATGCCTATTTGATTGCTCTCTGTCCTATGGGGAAATAAGTCTGAAGAGCACACACCCTTTTTTGTCTGGTTTGCTTCTTGGCATTTAGCATAGTGCTTAATATAAATTAAAAAAACAATATTTGATAAATGAATGAAAAAATGAATGAGTGATTGGAGAACTGCATGTCTTATTAATGTGTGAGAATATCAGAGCTATGACAAAAGTTAACATAGCTTAATATTTAACTGATTAAATAGTATCTTTAGATAGGGAA
Source organism: Lepilemur ruficaudatus (assembly GCA_963574885.1). Classification (NCBI taxonomy): domain Eukaryota; kingdom Metazoa; phylum Chordata; class Mammalia; order Primates; family Lepilemuridae; genus Lepilemur; species Lepilemur ruficaudatus. Next base: position 21,572 of record CAUYRT010048905.1, read on the forward strand.
GACAGGACGCTGCTTATAACAGTGGATACAAAGATATAATCCATAGGCATTGTCTTGAACTTCAAAGAGTACACAATTCAGTAGGGACCAAAAGATGTGGGCGTGCACACACAAATGCAATTCCATTTAACAGCTCTTACAATAGACAAATTAAGATACAGTAACAGTCACAGGGAGACACAAAGTGGTCTAAATCTCAAGGGACTTTTTACTAAGTAGAGTGACTGATAGATGCATGAAAGATAACTAATAATATTGAATGCCATGTGATCCCAGCCATGAGAATCACAGCCTCATGGATCACAGCAGGGAATGATTATCATCACCTCTCTAAAGGGTTCCAAGACTATCTTCCTCCTCCCCCACTGTTAAAGGGGCAGATTTGGCCTAAAACCAGGAAGACAGTGGTTCTACTGATAGCTAAGTATCAATGTGCAGGTAATATCGGGAACAGGGAAATCATTCATCCCACTCACCTGTTCAGAGAAGGCTATTTTTCACATTTATGTTCTTCTGAGCACTTAACACACCACCAGTTTGCAATAAATTACAATTAGTAATAACAGCATCAATATTCTGGGTTTTTTATTATTAGAGGCATTAATAATGTTTGCTGTGCTCAGATGTGTGTGGAAGACTCAAAATGTATTTAATAATGATAATTTCCACCTTCCAAGCTCTGGTGATAATCTAGTGGGATATAACCAAACTGCACCACATTTAATGCTCTGAGCAGAATAAGACAGCCAGAATGAACAGGCAGATGAGTGGGGGAAGCTTTGAGCTGAGAAAGAACGTATGCTCCAGGGGATGCGAAGCCCTTAGGCCTTCAGCTGGAGGTCAGCAGTGTACTCTACAGTCTAGAAGGTCTCCCTCTCACTCAGCCTGGAAGGGCAGACCCTAACAGCCCCAAAGTACACAGGCTTGGAAAGCTCACTCCAGAGTTGGAATTAAACATTCTCCAAGGGAGATGAGGAAGAAACTTTCTACAGTGAGGAGGTAGGCAGTGAAAGGGAAGAGGGCTCTGCTGCATTCCTCCTACCGTCTCTGGGCTACGGGCCTTCTTGAGGCCCTGAAGGCTCATGACCCTCACCAGTTCCAGCTTGGGCTGACACATCCCCTTCGTCTACTTCTTCCCCAGGCCAGAGAAGGCTGAATCAACATGGCAAAAGGGTTGAAGTGGGCAGCTTGTGTCCAGGCTCTCCCAAGGCCCCCGTGTGGTCTTGGATATCAGTTCCCTCGATTTAAATGATGCCTTCTCAACCCTGCCCAGAGGACACTGGCCCCAAACTCTCAATGATGGTATTCCGCCCCGTGCAGAAACTGCAGTTGCATTTTTGCAAATGAGACTGGGAAGCACCAAAGCCAGCCTTCAGCCTTGGTGCTTAGCCAAAATCTGCTATTCCTGTTGGAGCTATAGCCATTGGAAGGCCAATTTTAACATCATTTCTGGGGCCCTTGAACTTATATGTGATTAATGATTGTGCAGATCATCTAGGTCACCAATTTTTCTAGTCAGGACAACCTCATCAGTAAAATAAACAATCTATGTCATTTGAATTTATTGTTAATATTAATATCTCACTATTTACTTTCAAATATAGGAAGATAACCCACATGGGCCTTGGTGCGAAATCTTCTTATGTGCTTAATATGTTGAAACTCTATTAGTCAGTTACAGTTTAAATACACATTTATTGTCACAAGAGTAAAATGCTACAAAAATTAATGGTGATTGTCGAAGTTGTTAATTTTATGAACAAACCCAATTATTTAGAATTTTCAAATTGCTAAATATGGGCAAATTAATGGGGAGTTAATAAGAGTGCGTTATCTGCATAACTTTAGGAAGAGCATTGTATACTTTTTTGCACCACAGAAGTTCATTATAAAGTAAATAGCAATTCAAGGCAGAGTAATGGAGATTAGATAAAATAGTATTTCTAATCTTTACTGATTTTTTTTGGAGCCAGGCATTATAACAATAAACAAAATAACCTTGAAGAAATACATTGGCTGTTTAGTTATTTATTTTATTTTAGACCATGATTCCTGCTCGCCTGCCCACCTCCCTGAGCATGAGCGTGGCTTTAGGATCATAGTCGTGCGATACGGTGCTCTCAGCCTAGCGTGGCTAGCAGAGTGTAGCGTTTGTTGCTCCTGCACTATAATGTCAAACTTTTAAAATTTGACTCCTAAAATTTTCAGTAATAAAAATTTTGGATTAACTAAATTTTTAAAATAAAAATTTAGGCTTACAACCCAGAAATTTATTCTCTAATGTAATATTTGGCTTCAGGCAAATGTTGATTTTAATACTTGGCTATTCAGCATTAGGCCAAAATGCATTTTCCAGGCACATCTTGGGCTTCTCTCCCTGACCTGCCCTCTCAGCAGGAACACATAACAGCTTCCCAAGGAAGGCTACACAAAGAGCCTGAAACAATTATTGAATGACCTCTCCAGGGTTAGGTTCCCAGTCCAAGAGTAAGTTCTGTTATGCAGTTAAATCACACAGGTCGTTGTTTGTTGCCATTCATTTCTGCACATGCAGCCTAAGTTTGTGCCTCTCCATCACGGGTGGCCACACCCTGCGACATGGGAAGCAGAGCGGAGCGTCTGTCCCAGGCCTTCTCCGCCCTCCTTTCTCCCGCCCAGTCCGCAGACCAGGCGTGGCCCGCGGTCCTCGCCTCGTCCCTCACGCGCTTCTGTCCCTCCGCAGGGCAGCCTGAGGGAAGAGCCACGAGCCTGCTTTTGCCTAAGAAGTGTCATGTTTTATGTTCTTACTGACCTCTAGGATTGCAAAAAACATTGAACTTGCAGAGCTCAGTGTCTTCATTTCATTTCATACACATTAAAAGAAAAAATAATTCTTCTGCATTCTGAGTCCACACACGACCAGAGAGAAAAGGGGCAGGTCCTGACTCGGGGCCCCAGACAGGGCTGTGGTGCTCCCCAGACACGCCCCGGAGCCCAGCCCGCCCACGCCCCATCACGGCCGCAGCCTCAGACACGCCGCGACTTGCCATGGCAAAGCATGGCCTGTGCGACCTAGAGCGGTAAACATGCCAGCGTAATTAATGTCTTAACAACTTATTACAATCCTCAGATAATTAATCACAAAAGCTAAACATGCTGCCTCACCCTTCTAATGTGCTAATGCTCTAATTATTATGCCTCAATTAAGAAGAAGTCAATGCTCCTTGCTTAAAAGTGCATGCTTAATAAGGGCTCGGCGCGGCTCCGCACTCGGCAGTGTGTGGGAGAGAGGACGGAGCAAGACCCTGTAATGCAGCCTCCTGGGCAGCTTCAGGCAAGAAAGAGACAGCCCCCTTTTCTTGAATTTCGCTCCTGGACTAATGTTGAGTTCTGAGAACCTACTGGGACTTAGGAATGTCTCTGGGAGGGTGGGGCAGTGTGGGGCAATGGCATCTGCTGCAAGTGGAAGCGTGTGTGCGCTGGCACATGTGTGTGCGCTCTGGGAGTGTAAGCCGGGCAGCGGCAGTGTGTCTTTAAGATACTCACAGGCGAGTGGCCTAGGAGCCTGGCTACCCCAGGACACCAATGACTTGGTGTGCTTGGCATTTGGGGAGGGGCTCGAGGAATGGAACGCCTCCCTCTAAATGAGATTTCATACGTGCCTCTAAATTGTCTTAAATAGTGGCTTTTCTTTTTTGAATTATATTTTAATTTTTTTGAAATATATTTTACATTATTACCGGGGACATACATAACCACACCATAAATATGCAGAAGTGAAACCAAAATTTCACAAAATAGAACCGTGAATACTTCATGAAGGCATTTTGATATTTTGTATTCTGTTTTATTCCATTGCATAAATGCTGGATGCAACCCAATAAATTGATCTCATAGCCCATCAACACATCTCTATAGAGTTTGAAAAAACATGAAAAAAACACTGGTCTACAAGCAGAATAGCCCACAGGGAGGCCCCACTTTTTCTGAGGCTCTCCACTGACTTTGAGAGTAGGCTCTGACTCCCCAGTCCCAAGGGTCATTTATTAACTAATCAACAGACACTTACTGAGCAGTCACGTGTCCCTCACCTCCTGGAGCTTTGGCCATCTTCCTTCTTGCCAGGCTATTTAGACCTGGTGGTAGATCAAGAATTATCCACCAGTCTTGAAGCTTAACTACACACACACACACACACACACACACACACACCCCAAGGTTTCAGTATAATAAAGAGTAACTGTCTCAAAAAGAACAGTTGGTCCCCAGAGTTTTAAGGGACCCTTTTAAGGTAAATAGAACTTCTGAACTGCTCTGAGCATTAAAATCGATAGAAACTTAAAAAATCACTCCTGCCCTTGATTGAAGCCATGTTTCTTCTGTTTTGTTTTTATTTATTTTTTCCTTATTTACCACTGTTGGAACATTCCCTATTTAATACTATGCGTACATACCAGGGTGCATTCTGGTAGGAAGAGGCCCAGTCTCTCTGAGAGGCCCACCTCCTCCCCTGACACACTGGTCTGGCCACTGTGCCTGCATTGCCCTAAGTCTACCATGCTTGTGACCCTGGATTCTTCACAGACATGCACTCCCACCCCTGTGGCAAGCATTCTGGTGTTAATACTAGACTCTACATTCCTATAGCAATTCATAATTAGAGGATCATTTCTATTCCCTTTGTGCTAGATATCGTTTCGTGAATTTAGAGAGATACTAAGAAGTATTAGACAGAGTTTCAGCTCTTTAGCAGTTTGCAGACTTCTTGGGATGATTAGATGCTGAAGCATTAGAATAGGAAACTCTCAGTTCAGGGAATTTGATAAATGGCCCATAAATGATATTTCTTTAGAAGGGAGACAGAGAGATTCTAGGGTGTTCAGCAAAGTCTTTATAGAAGAGCAGGTGCTGGAGCTCATCCTTAAAGGAGAACAGGTGTCCTTTTGCATCTCTGTAAACTCTGGGGTCATCCCTGACTCTATTCTTTCATACCCCATCCAAATTCTACTCTACTTTCAATATATATATAGAGTCTGACTATTTCTCCATCACTACCATCCTTATCCAAATCCCCATCATCTCCCACCTGGATAACTGTAATTACCCCTTAATTAGTCTCTCTACTTTTGAGCTTGTCCCCTTTCAGATTATTGTCCATACAGCAGTCAGAATGGTCTAATTAAAACTTAAGTCAAATCATCTCACCCTCTGGCTTCTCATCTCACTCCGTTTAGAGATCTATGGGGCTTAGACCATACTTCACTAATTTTCTGACTTCATCTACTACTGCTTCCCTCCAACCCCCATTCATCTGCTCCAATCTCACTGAACCCCATAGTAGTCTCCAAACACACCACATGTGCTCTTGGAGTCCCCCAAATATCTGCATGGCTCACCTTTACCTACTGCAGGTCCTTGTTCAAAAGGCATCTTCTCAGCGAGGCTCTGAACATCCTATTTAAAAATGCAATCTTGGGGGATAGAATCCCCCTCTAATACCATCTCTGTGCTATCTTTCTCTGTAACTCTTATTGGCATCTGACGCCATCATAGGTATGTTACTTGTTTACAGTCATTCTTTCTTCAATTATACAAGCTTCATAAAGGGAGGATTCTTGTCTGTTTTTGCACAGCTCCTAAAACAGTAGCTGGCATATAGTAGGTTCTCATTAATTGGGTTGACTGGGAAAGGACATTGGATGGGAGAGCAGTGTGGACAAAACCACAAAGGTAGGACAGCACCAGGTGTGATGGATGGGGAGACAGTGAGCAGGCTCACCTGGCAGGAGAGGGAGCTTTGCCTGGGAGGAAAGCGGGAATTGAAGTTGAAAGTAAGGATGAGGCTGCTTTGTCTTCCATGCTACGGAGATGTCCCCTCAATCAGCACTTTATGCCGCAGCCACAGAGAGCTGACATCCTTCTCTTATTATCTATTAAAAACACCAGCCTTTTTGTCAGGAGGAACTATTTTTATTTGTCTGAAGACTTGGACGGATCACATTCCGATTTGCAGCATCTCGTGGACACAAATAAAAATAAAGTTTGCCCTGAGCAACATGTTAGCCACTTTTTCCTCAGCAGGAAATTCAGATAGCTTCCATTTTCAGAGATGGATCATGAAGTGGACAAACCGCTTTCACGTAAATTTCTTCTTGGAATTCAGCATGCTCCACAGAGAGTTTCTTCAGAAAACAGAGATGTCTTTGAACCTTGATACAAAGTTCGTGGGATGGGTAGGAGCAGAGGCCACGGAAAACTAGAAGAAAGTTGTCAATGATGAACTTTCAAGAATGGGGCAAGCTTGCCTTAAGGTTACAGCCAAGATGCCATCTAAGTCCTGTTGTTACCCTGAACAGACTGAGCTGTAAGGGGAATGCAGGATTTAGGCTGCCCAATGAGTGTATGTCCTTATGCTTGTGTGTATTTACCAAGAGCCAATAAAATGCACCAAGCATTAGTTATGTAAGTCAGGGGCTCTAAATTGACAAGGAAACTGCTGCTTTTAGGATGTCATGAAAGCAAACTGTCTTCCCAAATGTCTGCCATTGAGCTCTTTGGCAGAGAAAGCAGCAAAGCAGTAGATTCGAGAGGGCAGGAGACTGCATGGAAATGCAAGACGTTATTGCCAATGTGCTCCACAGAGCTGGAGAATGAGAAGAAAGCTTTCTGGCTTCTCCTTGTTGGATCCTCCAGACTCCAGTTGGTCTTTCTCTTCCATCATCAGCCCCACCCTGCTCCAGTCAGCCAAATGCAGGAAATTTTTTACAATCAGCCATCAGAGAAGGCAGGATTCTGTACTGTGAGCCACACTGGCTTGGTGGTCAGATGGACCAGGGCTTGAGTCCCTGCTCTGTTATTCACTCACTACATGATCTTGGGCGAGTTGTTTAATGTCTCTAAGTCTTAGTTTCTTTATCTCCCTTGGTGATCCAGGCTCATGGCTTTCAACGCCATCCATATGCTGTTGATGCTAAAATTTCTCTCTCTAATGGAACCCCTCCCCCGAACTCCGCATTTGCACATCCCCCACACCACGTCTACACCTGACCATCTCACTAGCATCTAAAACTGAACATGTCTAGAATGGAGCTCCTAATGTGTTCACCTAAATCTTCTCCACCCATCTTCTTCCTGATCTCATGAGCTGGCATCTCCATTCTTCTAATCGATCAGACCTACCTATCATCTTTTTATTATACCGTATATACAATCTGCCAGGAAATCCTGTTGATGCTACCTTTAATATACATCCTAAACCCAGTCTCTTTTCACCAAGCCCACTGCCAGGACCCTTGAATAAACCACCATCAGCTCTTACTCAGGTTACTGCGTCCATTTCCTGTCTCTCTGCACAGCACGCCTCAGTCAAGTCATCAGCTGGGGTGAGTCAGACCCTGTCTCCTCTCTGCTTCCGTCTTACTCACTGTAAAAGCCAGGTTCCTTACAGTGGCACCCACGGCTGCCACAGTCTTGCCTCCCTGTATTCTAGTCTTCCCACGATTGCCACAGAAGCCTCCTTGCTGTCCTCCAGGGCTTTCCACTCTGAGATTTCCCTCTCCGTGAGGCCCTTTCCTCCAGTACTCAGATGGCTCTCCCCTCTCATGCAGGTCTCTACTCAAAGTTCACCTTCTCCCTGAGGACTTCCAGCCACCCTGACCTCCTTCCCTGCCCTATTTTTTCCTTACACCTTATCACCATTTAACATGCTGGTTATTTTCCTTACTTTGCTTATTATCTGTCTCAGCTACCAGATTATAAGGTCCATATGAGGTGGAATTTTGTTTATAATTTACATTGTTGTACTCCCCGAGCCTAAAATATTGCCAAGCACATAGTAGGTGCTCAGTATATATTTGTTGAATGAAAGAAGGAGGAGAATGGGAATGTTGTACAGATCAAATGAGATAATACATTTTAAAATTTAGCATAGCATCTGATACATAGTAAACGCTCAAGAAATGATAGCTCAAAATAAACAGCTAATAAAAATCTAAAGCCCTGGCTTTCTGAGTCTTACCTCTGACATGATACACAGTGATTTTAGTAATCTTTCCTCATGCAACTTTTCACTAGGGTCCAAATCAGCTCTCCCTTCCTCAGTCCCTGGCACACTGCAGATGTTAAATGTGTTTTTATTCAATCAAAATGAAAGTAGATGAATCTGAGTTTGCAGGTGACTGGTCAACTTGTACTCCCTGGTGTTGATCAGAGTCTACAGAGAGCTGCCCCTCTGAGGAATGCGTGAGTCATCGAGATTGTGCTGGGATGTGGTACAGGGTCAGCTGCAGATTGAAAACCCAGTTGTTACTGCAGACATTGGACTGTTAGTTAGGTAGACAGCTCTCTCTTCTCCAATCTATAGGTGGCTCCAGGAAACCCTATTTTCTGTGAGAGTACAGATCTATTTATATGTACAGTTATCCCAAGAACAATGTATTAATAACAGCCACCACAGAAAAAATTATGTTTGTACGTAGAGTACATTTCCTCTTAAACTCTTATACTTAAAGTATAGGAGTATGATTCATTCTCCCAATAGGAGATTGACAAATGAGTGTTTCTAGAAGTGCTTGTTAGGGTTCCTGCTTACTTCCCTGCCACTTGACTTACCAAAAGGAAAAGGATGGTGCGCCTGTGAATGGCACCTCTCTTCTCAATGATGCGGAAAAGTACCAGCAGAGTTGCCCCCAGCTCCACATCCCCAAATCTGAATTCTTACAAAGGCAACTGTTTTCAACATGCTTTGATTTCTTACTACATAATTCAGCCTCTACCCTAACTTGTCTGGGCCATGGCATGCATTCATCAACACAATATGCATTTATGGAGCATCTACTGTGTGCTTTGCACTAGGTCTCAGGCTACAGAGTCTAAACATGATCACAATAGAAGCTCAATAAAAATAACATGAAACAAACCAAGAAATGTTATAAGGTGGTATGTGATTAAACATCCAGTAATGTCATGTGGAAAATATGTGCTTTTAGAGTTCATTAGCAACAGGCCCTATGGGCAGAAATTATCAGGAAAGGCTTCCTGGAAGAGGTAGTACTCAAGTTAGAAGCTTAAGAAATAAAAATATTTGAATAGACAAAGACTATAGGAAAGAGAATAAACATAAACACATAGTTAGAAGTAAGCAAGGCTTATGGGCTTAGGGCCCACACTTTCTATGCATTTTACACAAAAATGTATCATTAATAAAAGGTCAAACATAAAGTATAGGTCCTATACTAGTAATATCTCAAATGTAAATGCTATTAATTGTAAAAAAAAAAAAAAAGGTTGCAAACATAGTTGGGTCAGCATGCTTTTTAAAAAGGTACAGAACAGTTCAAAACTTTTTTTCCAAGTCAAAGGCTCTTCCTGGGTTTTATAATAAGTATTTCCTGAGATTTTATTCCTAGTCATGACTCTGATGGCACCTTGCCATTATAGCCTCATTCTTGACAAGGGAGCCCTTTCTTTACCTGCTGTGATAACTCCATATCATTGAGACTTTTTTTCCTTAATCTCATAGGATTTCATGGGCCTCTTGCTTCATCGACTAAAGCCCAAAGAAGCTTTACATTACTGCTCTTCCCAAAGATCCCTGCAGCCTACGACTGCTCACCACATGTTCCCCATCCTGTTCCCATCCTCCAGGCTGGTAACTTCCACTCCTTCTATCACTGCTGTCCAGTGCGGGGTGGAAAGAGGCTTAAGGCTCAGCTCCCTTAAGCATCACCATTCACGGCAGACTAGAACATGCTTGATCCTTTCCAAGGGCTAGGGGATTGACAAACCAAGGTCCTGCCATACTATCACATAAAAAATTTAGGAAACTATCAAAGATTTTTAACAAATCATTTTATCAATCCATTTTCTTAGGACCAACGAGTCTTTCATTCACCAGTGTGTGATAGAGACATATCATTTTTATTTTCTTGAGGACAGAGTAAGGCTAAATGTTCCAGCCTCTCTTGCGATTGGGTCAGAGCACATGCAACTAAGTTTTGACCAGTGAAAGTTAGGTGGAAGAGATGTGAGCCCAGTCCAGTCCTGGTTCTTAAAATCATCATGCCAACATCTTCCATCCCTTTCTTTTCTTTCCTTTGAAGTCATGTATCCCAGATGGCGTAACTACAAGGTGTAAGAATCCCAGATCCCTGAGTCACCTCCTAAGGGACAGCCATGCAATTCACGTTAGACTATGAACAAACCTTTGCTATGTTAAGTCACAACTACTTCAGGGTTTATTTGCTACTTTAACATAGTATAGCCTTTCAATACATTCTAGGGGGAAAAATTGCAAGTTGAAGTCATTTTTTTCATTAATAACTGCTATTAAGCACTTTCTCTATGCTGGACACTGTTAGGCACTGGAGCAAAATAATATATATCTTCAGCAAGGATATTATAATATCTTTGGTATTTTACATCCAGTTTACAATGGGGAGAAGCGAGACTCAGAGAGGTTAAAAAAAGAAAAAAAAACTTTCCCAAAGTCAAGCAGTTGATGATAATTTTTCTGATGCCAGAGTTTATTCTATTTCAGTGACTTTATAACTTCTCTCTCGTGGTTAAAGATCCCCTCTTCCCATTTTTGGCAGAAAGAGATGACCCCAATTACATTCATTTTTCTTCATTAAAATTCTGCTATTATTTCTACCAAATCCAGAATTTTCTGCATACTGCTTTATCACTTGCTCTGCAGAGTCATTGAACACAATAGAGGTTCCAGCACATTTTGTGTCATTAATCATTATGGACGCCCAGTGGGAATCGTCCATCACTCTTAGTCCTTATTCTGAATATGAGAACCTGTCCACTGATTTCACAATCCAATCAAAATTAAGGTGCTATAGGTCACCTAGGTGTTTTGGTCCATGCCATTGCAGTAACTAAAATGTTAACTATACCTGAACCCATTGAGTTAAAATTAATCTAGTCCACAAATACATACTGAGCACTCTCTATGTCTAGAACCCTGTGTAGGCAAAATGGTTTGATGGTTCACATCTGAGCTTTGAGTCCTAGTGAGCCCCTTCAGACACAGCCTCAGGGAAAAGCATGGCTGGCTTCCAAATCATATACATTTTTCATATGAAGGAGGAAAAAAACATTTAATCTTCACTTCTACTAATAAGACAAAAGAAATTAAGATCTTATCCTGGTAGTGGATAACATGTGTTTATAGTCCACTGGACTATATTACAGCCACAGCAACCCTGTGAAATAGCTAAAATGGTTATAATTATTCCCATTTGCCGAGGATAAAATTGAGGCACAGTTTGCGTTGGCTGAGCTCTCACAGTGGTTGAACTTAGAACGGAGCTGGATCTCCAGAGTCGCTGTGCTGAGAAATCTGTGCATTTCTTACGAAAGATCACTTGGTATCGAGTATAATCTGGTAACACTCCATCCCATCCTAACCGTGCAGACCAGGAGTAGCTACACTGCGTGGAGCCAGCACATGTAGGACAGGCTTCAGTATGTTTCAGTGTTGTACCCACCTTGGCTTCTCTCTTCTCACTCATAAATGCAGGTCCCTGAATCGAATCGCATGGAGCTGATCCACCGTGCCTCTGCCTCTGACCGTCTTTTCATCAGTGAATACATTATCCACATTGAAACTTTAACCTTTTATGTGTTCCCATAAGCTAGGTATATAAAACCTACAATATATTGTGTCTTCATTCAACATAGAGTATTCTAGTCTTTCTCTCGCTCTCTCTCTCGTTTTTTTAAGAAGCTTCAATTTTAAGTAATTAATTACTTCTGGTGATATTTCCATAGTTAGCCCCTTGATAACAATGAAAGAAAGGTCCAGGCTGGTTATGAGCAAGGTGAACAGATAGCTCATTTACCCAATAACTTACTTAGAAACTGCAGTATCTGGTGTTTCCCTCAAAATCCCAATGGGAAATGTAATTCACCCTGAATGGCTCAAATGAAGAGACCTGGATAAAGGGGTACCTACAACCGGTTGAGCAAGGTTGCCAAGGCACCCAGGCACTGGCAGCGATGAAAGCTGTTACACTTCCAGGACAGAAGGGCAAAGGGACAAACAGAGGAATTAGCATTGTCCAAACACACTGAAGGCTAGAATCTTTAGCAGGGTGTAGCTGCTGCCAGAAACACCACAGTAAAGCCGGCAGAGAGCGACACAGAAATGATCTGATCTCTTTTCTCCCATCCTCTGATCTCTTGCTGGTGCCTCCCACTGGCCAAACCCAATCGGGGCCAGTGGGCAAAGCACCCCAGGAGATGCAGTCTGCTCTGGACAGCCTCCACGTACAGAGCAAGGCAAGGGGACAGAGAATGGGCCTGGGGCCAGGGTGGGGCTTTGTGGGGATTGGTACAAACAGAATAACCAGTGTGTCTGGTTATTCACATGCCATTCTATCTGCAACAGTGGGAGAGGCTGTTTATAATAGTGAAACCCATTTTCAAGATTCTACCATCTGATGCACACATAAAATACTGGTGTAAAATGGCTCTGGCCTGAATACACATCGATGTTTTTTAATGTGTTAGTAAATACAGTCGTTGGCTGTTCCAGGAGAGAATTATGCATCATCAACTGACATAAAAAGGAGTGTAATGTCATCTTCAATTGCTGTTAGAAGAAATAGGATGAAATTATGAGCAATTAGGAAAAGAAATATTGTATCCCTATGGCAGCTCAGGTTTTACTGAAAACCCTGTTGGACTGGTTATGCAAGCTGGAGCACCACATAAACGTTTGAGGCCCACACCCAGGCAGAGGAAAGAGTTATGACTTGGGAGTATGTTTCCATGGTAAAGCTTCAGGGAATTTAATGCTCTGAAGTAGCTCGGAGCACATCAATGGTACAAGGTCAATGAAAAAACCTGTTCTAAGCATGAGGAGTGTTTACAAGCATTCTGTAGATGTGATTTAGAAAACTCTTATCTCGAAGATGCCAATATTTACGATAACAAATGACTTCTGAGAAAAACAAGAGCAGGCTCCTCAAGGGAATCGTGTGCTAAGAAAATACAGATCTGGATCTAAGGGAATGGGAATTGGGCTGTGGCTTAGTTCTAAACAAACAGTATCTATCTTAAGTGGATTTTCAATTTGGGGTTGGCCATATATGATGACTCTGTAATACCGATCAATTAACTTTCTCCTTGAAAAAGGATCACAGTCCTTCTAATACTCATTTGTTCTGAAATTGGGAAGGCCTAGTATTAATCTCTGAAATATTGTTGAAACAGAGCTTGAGCTCCTTGAACTATGAAATCAAATGCAATCTCTCCACTCTGGCATTCAAGGCCTTAATCCATCTTCTCCGGTTTTCCTTGCAATGTTCCCCTACAAACCAGGGGACTTAATTCCCTCCATCACTTTGATTTTGTTATTTCTTCTATCACTAATCTTTACTGTCATTGCTGACCACAAATCTGTTCATCCTTCAAGACCACCTTCTTTCTCTGTGGAACATTTCCTGACTTGTGCAAACATACTAATTCTTTCATCTTTTGTACACTCAGCGATTGTTAATGTACATGGTACTTATTTTATTCCACCTTGCATGATAGTCATTTATACCTCTGCTGACTCTTCTATAAGATGCTGGAAGTTCCTTGCAGAGAGGGGTCACTACTCACAGTGACTCATAATAGGGGCTTGTGCAGGGTGCTGAATTGGGTTGATCTGAATGGTATCAGTGAGAATGAAGGAATGAATCAGAGATTTCCTTTAAAGTTCATGAAAACAATTTCAAGATTTTCCATTCCACTGAGTCAGATACAAAACAGATTTTTTTCAATATTACCAGGAAAGATGCTTCTAGACAAAGGGAACTCAGATAAAACCAGACTGTTTTATCAGTTTATGAGATGGTTAACTCTAGGAAGACATTTTCAAAGCCCTCTTAATATTCTCCCAAAGTGACTTAATTCATATCCACACTACACAATTTCTATATGCTGATAATTTCTAAATAAAAATTCCTAGATAGCACTTTTCTCTGAACATCCAGTCCTATATTATAACTTGTCTCCTAAATATATCCACCTGGGTTTCCCAGAGGCATCTCAAACACCACATGATGCCTTTGAAAAATGCATGATCTCCACGTCCCACTTTCCCTCACTCCCATCCTCCCAACTCCTCTTCAGTCCACATTTCCCATCTCAGTTGACAGCATCTTCATCAGTCCTGTTTCATCTGTCCAGGTGTTGTCCTGCACTGCCCTGTGCAAGCATCTGCAAGGCTGCAGAGAACAGGTAGACCTGGCCGGTGTCCCCATGGACACCCGCCTCCAGTCCCTCCCCTTCTTTACTTGTAGGCCTGATTCTGTCACTCTCCCGCTTAACACATTCTCTAGTTCTGATCACATAAAAAGCAAAATCAAATCCTTCAGCGTCATGCCCAAAGCCTATCGTAACCTGGCCCCAACTCGCTTTCCAGGCATTCTCTCAGTACCCTGCATTCTCTCTGCCTAGAATATTTTCTCCCTCTTCAACCTTCTCCTCCCCTAAAAATCTTACTCATTTTTAGAGACCCAATTTTAATATCACCTCATTTTGCACAGCCTTTTCTGATTCTTTCTCTCCACACCTACCCAAGGAAGTCTTAGACATTGTCTCCTCCATGTGCACGGTGTTATCCATTAACTCTCATCTCATTTGAGAGCAGTGTCTATGTGCCATGTACTGTGCCAGGCATAGGGGAAAGAGGAGTGAGTGACCAACAAACTCGCCCTCTGGATACGTCTTTACTATGGAATAACATTTAGCACAAGTTTACCTCCCTCAATCACCAGCCCCACCACTGATTATGACTCAATAAGACAAGTCTTGGTTATTCCTGGATTCTCAGCTATTTATTGTGTTCTAGTCATTTCTTTGTGCCTTCTCCCTATGGTACCTAAAACTTAGTTAGGTGCTCAGTGGGTATGTAATATACACTCATTCATCAGGGTAAATGGCTGGCTCACTATGTAATTAATTCCCTAGCTTCTGAAACAGACGATAACTTGGTTTTATAAGAATTATCTATTCTTTGCATTTATTGGTAAGACAAATCTATTCAGTCGTCTTCTCGGTACCAAGCAGAGAGAGCTGGTTGAGATGAACTCCATTTAGGAGCTCTGCCTATAGGACAAGGCCACACTTTCCTTGTGGTTCTTCATGGGAAAGGCGATGGCTCTGCACCCTAACCTGTGGAGTCTCTGCAAGAGGAAGAAGCGGCAAAGGAAAGGAACTGAAACTGACGTGATGCCAGAGATTACAGGTGGCAGAAGATGAGAAAAACATACAAGAGTCTCAACATCCCACACTAGCTCCATGGTCCAGTGGATTAGGAACTGAACTTCAATCAAAATGCCTGTATTCAAGTCCTAATTTTCTATTTTCTAATTGAATTGCCTTAGGCAAGTCACCTAACTTTCCTGGGCCTTTTTCTTCCTCTGTAAAACAGGGATAATGATAGCTAACGCATAATCGTATAATATTATTGAGGGGATCACATTAGATTTTGAATATGAAATACAGTGTGATGATTAAAATATGTGCTTTGTAGTCTGGTAAATATGGAAATGCTTACTAATTGTGTGACCTTACACCGGCTACTAAAACTCTCTGAGACCGAGTTTGCCTTTAATATGGGCATAATAAGGATATGATTTATGATAAAATAAAATAATGTATACAAAGTTTTCAGCACAGCACCTGATACAAAGAAAGCTCACAATAAATGATAATTATTTGATAATTATTAATAAAGTATAAAATTCCAGACAAATGCATAGAGTACATCCTTGGGCCTGACGGAGGGGTAGGTATCACCACCGGGTTCTCTGCCCATTGAGAAAGAAAAATATAAACATATCCAGAAAAAGCTAAAAGATCTGTAATTGAAATTTGAAAGTAGTTAATAATCATTTTGCAAAAAAAAAAAAATTACAAGAAGCAGGATTAAAGAATGGACGAACTAGGAAACAGAAAAGGCCATGCAAACTACAAAAAGTACAAGCAAGTGAAACGGAGTGAGGCAGGTGTTAGAGTCAAGGATGAGGAGAACAAACTGCACTTCAGGGTTTATATGCAGACCCGTAAGGGAGCTAAGCCAAGCTCCTGGAGAAAGATGTCCAGGCAGAAGGAACAACATGGGCAAGGCTGGTACAGCATAAAAGCGTTAAGCATGGCCCAGAAGAAGATGGAAAATCACCTTGCCCAGGCGTGAGCCTAGGTCAGATGTTTCCCAGCTCATCATGCTCAGAAGTGAAAGCCAAGGAGACTCAGTAAGCCATGATCTGATCTTTCAATCCTCCTTGAGCACAAGGCAAGCATTTATGGGCTTTTTATCCCCAAATCCCACCACAGAACAGAGGTGTTAGGACAGGATGAGCAGCTCTCTCTGTCGGTGATGAACACAAGGCAAGTCACAAAGCAAATTCCAACACACCAGGTGCACATGGGCCACCTAGAATGCACTATGGACCACTCTCCACAGCACTGCGGTCTGCAGATCGGCCATCTCAAACGCCAGCAGCACATACATCCTCGGGGACCAAGCTCCGGTTGGCGGGATGAGCACCATGCTCAGTAAAAGTCTGTCCAAAGTCTCCTTCAGGAAGGAAGACTAAAGAAACCTCCCTGGCCTGCTCCCAACACGCCCCGGGAGGCTCTCTGGAAAATTATGGGCTGGGAATCTTTTTCTGCATTTTCTACCACAGGGAAAGAGACACGGACCATCATTCTTTCTCTGGTTCCAAGGGCTCAACAGCTTTTTCCACATCCCATAGCTGCCAAGCCAGAGAAACCATCACTGGTAGATGCCACGCACAGAGCCCCAGCGCTGGGAAAGAAGCTTGTTCCCACCAATTAAATCTTGGGCCTAATGGATTTCCCATTGATCTTACTTCAGCTCAGGCATAAAACCCAGGGCTGCATGCCGTCCAGTCACTTCTTAAAATATCCTTTTAAATCTTGGCCAGTGTAGTCATTAATTACAGCCCAGCCAGGACTCTGGCTGTTAGTTCTGGGTGGCAACTTCATTTATTCACACATTAAATGCTTTCTTTCCGAGGAGCTATTTAGGGCTCACTCCATTACTTAGCTTACCCACCATTTGACCTCTTCAGCCATGTCATCTGAGCAATTTTTAAAAAAGAGATTCCCCCCTACCATATTATTCTAAAAATTTAGATAAAATATCCAAGTAATTCTAAAACTATATAGCAAACGGGACCAATAGATAGTAACAGGTAAAAATTTACTGAGTCTTACTGTGTCTCCCATGCTATACAAAGTGCTTTGAATACGTTAGCTCATTTCATCCACAAAAAATTCTATAAAACAAATACTATCATTATTGTCCTGATTTTATAAATTGAGGATTAGAAAGATTAAGTAACTGGCTTAAAGTTAAGTGATTAAGGTCACCGCTGAAATCCAGGTTTGTCTGATTCTAAAGCTCAGATTTTAATGGCAGAGTTACAATGAATAATTCCAAAACTGTAACTACATACCTTGGTAAGCCACAGTATGGAGAACTGCACTGAAAAACAAATACAGTATTTTGGAGTTAAAGAAGCCTTTAAAATGATTGAGTTCAATTTCCACATTTAGCAGCTGAGTCCGGGGTCCCTGGGGGCGAGGCAGCATCCCCAGGGTCGCGGCCCTCGCGGGGCAGGACCACACCAGGACCCAAGCCTGCTCACCGGCAGCCGTGCGCTCTCCGCTGGGGTCCAAACGCGCCATTACTCCGGAACTCGTTTCCTCCGGGTGCCGATGAGAGGCGAAGGCTCTGTGGAGCAGCGGTAAGTGAATTGAATGTTCCTCCTGCAAATGAAAATGAGAGGCTAATTGGATCTCACAGTCACTCTCTCCAGCTACAGTTGCCCTCCCTCTTCCCTCAACTTCTGCACCTCTGATGTCCCTCAGTTGTAACCTGCAGTAAGCCCTGTTTAGTCTAAATTTGTCTCCTCGCACATCTGTGCTGATCACAGAACCCGGTTGATTCCATCCTCTAAGTGCCAGCGCTGTAGCCGGCTGCGTGGGGGCGGCCCGAGGCCCCGCCCGTTCTCACCGTTGGCGCCGGCAGGCGCTCCTGCTTCCCGGGGAAGTGGCGCAGCAGAGGGTGCAGACTCAAAATCCCACAGAGGCCAGGTGGGAACCGAAACGGGAGAAGTCAGTAGACACTGGGACATCCCAGGATATGGAGTGAAGGCCGGGGACCATGCCAAACCGCGGAGCCGCAGGCCTCCTCCACCCTAGAGATGGACGCGCCACATCTCTCGCCGTTGGTGCGGTGGATTCCGTCTCTCCAAGAAAATAAAAGCCACAGGGTGAGGACTTTGTCTCATCCCTTGCTGTGTTTCCAATGCACGAAGGGGAACTGGCGCACAGTAGGCACTCGAGGAGTGTTTCCCGAATGAGTGAGCTCTCCAGTTAGGGAACTCTACAGTGTATCTGTACTTGGCGTCCAGGCAGCTACAGCCCCTGACCTAGTGGAAGAGAGCGGCAGATCTGATTGCTCCGGAATCAGGGAAACTATGTAGGGATGTTCATTTCAACCACGGGGCACTTCAGACCATAACTGAGGGCCACTTCTAAGGGAGAGGGGGTGGTGGAGAGGGCTGCATGCTCATCATCACCTTTATCGCCAGTATCAGGCTGCCAGGTGGGCACCCTGCAACCTTAGCAAGTGCCATGCAGTGGTGGGAGCAGCTCAGGGGGGAAGGTCGGACTTCAGGCACTGAGAAGTCATGAGACCAAAAGCAGATCCGCGTTCTCTCTGACCCAGGTTCCTTCTCTTTAAAAGGAGGCGATTGGACCGTAGCCTCTAAGTTGCTTTCAGCTTTAATGGGCTTTTTTTTATTTCAGCATATTAAGGGGGTACAAATGTTTACGTTACATACATTGCCTTTGCCCCACCCAAGTCAGAGCTTCAAGCGTGTCCATCCCCCACACGGTGCGCACCACACCCATTAGGTGTGAATATACCCATGCCCTCCTCCCCCAACCTTGCCCAGCACCCGATGAATGTTACTACTATATGTGCACTTAGGTGTTGGTCACTTAAGCCAGTTAATACCAATTTGATGGTGAGTACATATGGTTTTGACACATGATTTGTGAAAGGAACACACCCAGAACTCTCCAGAGTCGTTAATAAAGAACCAAATCTACACCACTCGCTGGCCTGCCTACTGTTTGAGAGACCACGAAGCCCAGCAGCCAAGTGAGAGCATAAAAATCTGGAGTTCCGCCATCCAGTACTACTTGGAACATCATTCCTATAATAGCTGGATCCCTCAACCTTCCGCTCAGAGTGGCAATAGCAGTCTGTACCCATCGAGATACAAGTGCATATGCCTGTATAAATAGATAGATTTGATTTGTGTGTGTGCATATAAATCTAGCCCAGCTAATTTTCATTCGTGGGTTTAACTCCTGATCTCCCCATTGCATGCTTGTACTTTTCTTACTCTATTCTCGCCAAGACAGGAACTATTTACAGTAGATTCTGCCCCTAAGGAAGAGACCCAGTTCTGTCCTTTTCTCTCATTCGATTCTACATGCAGCTTGTATACACAGGTGTGATTATAAGTCACTTTGTAAAATGTCAAGTGTGATCTAGCCACTCATTAATAATGCCTACCTCTGCATTTCTGGGTAAATAACTAAATTGCCACTTTCCTTGTGTCATCTCTTGCTGCCTGAGTTGTCACTTTGGTACTTCAAGGGATCAAAATATGGAAACTCTTCTAGTTCTTTAAAAATGTTATCTTCAAAGGAAAAATTCTACAACTGACTTGAATTGACATAATTGGTTCCATATCATTATTTTTCCCTATGCAGGTTTTAAACTTAAAAGTGCAATTTGTTTTTTGCTTTTCTTTTTTTTCTGGTATCACACATAATAATAGGTTATAATTAGGAATAAATTGCTTTGAGGAATGAGTAAAGCATCCAATTGTGTTAAAAATAAATGTGCCTTTAATATCAAGGCATCCAAGAGTAACTTACTTATTTGCAGTAAGTCCAGAGACCAGAGTAAAGAAACTTCCACTTTCCTTAAGGGAGGCTGTGATCCATTTGCAAAAGGGCTTCTAGAAGAAAAGATGCAGCATAGGCCAGGGGCACTGAGAGCTCAGGTTCTAGGACTCGCGCCGTAACAGGAGACCTGGCTAAAATGAAATCCAATATCTGGTTTCTTTTCTCTTAAAAAGTAGGCTGAAACCAGAGGCACTATCAACACAGGTGATTTATGACACAGAAAACTCTAGAAATATTTGAGTGAGCCAAGAACATGTTCTGCCTGGAAAGCAGGAATATTATAGCCACAGGTGTTGAGACAGACACACAGTGAATCGAAGTACAAGTGAGTGAAATTGTTTTCCATCACGCATACTTTAGAAGCAAAACATTCTGGGAGTTGGACCTGAGGCTAGAGGGCCTAGGAACCAGGATATATGAGCAGAGACAGGGCTGAGAGACAGACAACCCAGGCATCCGCAGGTGATGTGGTGAGCAAAATCTCAATACTTCCTCCTATGCCTCTGTGCTCCATAAATCCCTAGCTAATAAGGTGCCTATGACAGAGGTGCTCTTTAATAACTACTAGGGCGTAATAATTGATGGCATAGCCAGCTGGTTGCTGTGATCAGATATAAATTAAATCATCTTTATTGTTTTATGTTTCTTCCAACTCCCTACCCCCCACCCAGTACAACCACCTTTTCAGCCTCTCTTAACCAATCCCAAGAGAATTTATCTGCATCATTTATCAAGTGACAAGAGCTGGAGGGAAAGAGAGAGGAAAGAGGTTGAGAAACAAGTTCTAAATGATTCTTGGTTCCGTGGGCCACCGATCAGTCTGTTCTTTTTTTTTTTTTTCAAAAATGCAAGTTGTTGGCCCTCAGGCATGGCCCAGCTTTCAGTGTTTCACACTCCACACACAGGGCAAGGGTCTGTGACCTTCTACCGCAGCATGAAAGGGGCGTGTAAAAGCCAGTTGTCCTGCATAGGCTGCACAGGGCACCCACTAGCCACTGAGGACCAACGCACACTACGGGAGCTGATCTTGTTCTGTCTCTTCTCTATGTGCATACAGAGTCGTTCCATCCAGTGCTTGACTGTTGCGTTTCCCTTGGTGACTACAATACCAAGATACAGGGCAAAGTACTTGAACTTCTATTTCTGGTGGCGACATTGTGACATGTTACCCTCCATGTAGTTGGAGTCCTAACCTGGTGTCAGTAACCCGTGTGTGGTGTTCTGCTCAACAAGAAGCCTTCTCAATCTCGCCTAAAGTGAATTACTACTTGGAAATTCATCTTCATTTGTACATTTACATTTTAGCTATTTATCAATATTTTATTATACAGACTTTTGGCTATTTGGTTGGCTTGGGCCTTGGGCAAGCTACTAAACCTCTCAATAACTGTCCTTTGTAATCTGTAATATGGGGATAATAACAATGCCTTCTTAAGGTGGTCGAGGTCATTTGAAAAGACATTCTCAATAAATATTTGTTGGAGTGATAAAATAAGCATTCAATAACTGATGGCTATCATATTAACTTATGATGCTGACAATGGTGATGGTGGTAGTAGTGGCAGTGATAGCAAAAACATGGGGACACAAGATCATAAATGGGTCATCGAGTGCCCTTTTACTCATTTTAGCTCTTCTAGGGGTTTTGCATATCTAGTAATTGTAATCTCTTCATTCAGTTTAGTATTCTCTATAGGCTGGCAGTGACTCTTTTCAAAGAAATATAGATTAGACTCATTGTTGATTGCATTAAAACCTATGTGGATGAAAATTTAGGGAGAAGGGAGAGACAGATACGCTCGCTCACTCTGAATCCTAAAAATGTCTGGTTCTGGCTCCCTACTAGTAGACTGCAGCTCAGCAGACAAGGGCAAACAGCAAAGTGATCTGGATGTGATCAGGTGGGACTATAAATCATGATGAGGGTTGAAATTGAATCAAACGGGGGCACCTGTGCACACTATTTCAAAATGCAAACAACATGGAAAACGCACTCGTGTGAAATAAACCCACTTGCTGGCCACCGGGCAACAATTCCTTCCACCCTGCCTTTGCTTGGGCTGCTTCCTGGCTCCCAAGAGCAATTCAGAGACTCATGCAAACATTTCGCTGTATACCATACTACTTACAGGTTTCCTTGCTGCCCCCCTAATATTAATAAAAGGCAGTGAACTCCTGTGCACAAAAGTGATTTAGGGGAAGCAGGGAGAGCCCAGCTGGGAAATAAGTAGGCAGCAGGGGCCAGGGTTGACCCCTTGAGTAGGTGGCTTCCTGCCACTTGGTAATAATTTTTAGAGTTCAGGATGCTGAGAATCCTCCCCAGTACCCCCTACCCTATGTGAAAAAGCAGAACCTCACCACACAAGAGGTGACTACCAGGCTTATGTTAATGTGGCAAATTGCTCATTTCTGGTAGAGACCCAGTATTGATGATTAATGGGGGTGGGAAGGGAGGCAGGTTCACTGTACTGTACTGGGTAGTTGGAAGTCAGGAATGTGAGAACATGTGCACAGTAGGGACAAGGAAGTAGGCAGACACAGAAGAGGACAACAAGGCTGCTACGAACATTTACCTATTTCATAGCTTTATGTACAGCTGGCCCAGGTCCAGGCTCTAAAGAAGCCAGAGAATTGGGGGTTGGGGGGAAGTAAGGTCAAAGAGAGACATGCAGACTTCCAAATTGGAATCTGTCCAGAGGTTTCACGCCCACCCATCCCCAATTAAACATATGCAAATGACAACGGTAATAAACTCAGATAATGATAGAGTCAGCATTTAAACTCACCATAGAATGCATAAATTACAGGGGAGTTTGCTACAGATGCAAAGGCTGGATGCTTTATTGCTGGGGGAGAGGATATTCTGACATGCAGGTGCTAACTGCGTATCTCAGGCCAGGCAGGGAGGCTCATAGGAGACTTCTTACAAGGAAACGGAATCTGAGGCCAGGTGATGCTGCTCATGAGCATGGAAGTTGCTTTAAGCAGGACCAATGTTTTGGGGGTTTTTTCTCCTAGCTGGACAAAGCAGCACAGCCTCCTCCTTTACAAAGCATGCACTGGTTTATGCCACTTCAGCTTCACGGGTTCTATTGCTGCTCTTGGAACCTACCAGGCATGCTTGTGCTCTGCACTGAATGTTTCCGCTGCTTGCACCCTTCTTCCTCCAGATAGGCACGTGCTTCCCTCCATCACCTCTGCAGGTCTTTGCCCAAAGGTCCCTTTCTCAGTGCAGCTTGCACTAATGACCCTATTTATAATTATGTACCCCCTTACACTTGTCCTTGTTTATAGTATTTATCATCTTCTAACATACCATATAATTTACTATTTGTTGCATTTATTACTTATTTATTAGGCTTATTGTTTATTATGTCTCCCTTTACTAAAACATAAACTCCATAAAGTAGGGAAATTTTATCTGTTGTGTCTCCCCTTCACACACACATCCCAAATATCCCAGGTGCCTAGAAAAGAGCCTAGTACATAATAGACATTTATTATTCAATAAAATGTTTGCTAAGCACATGATGAAAAGCTGCCTCCTTGAAAGGAGAACCTTCTTCTCAACAGAGGGAACTGAAATTTCCAAGGTGCTTGTAACATTCCTGTCTCCAGGACTTGCTCCTTTCCCAAACTTGCAATTTGTTATTGACTCAGGACAGAACACTCGTATCGATTAATGTAACACATATGGTTCTGAAGCAAATCATCTCACGAGGATAAAAAAGAGACCAGAGGAGTCCAGGGGCCTGGGCAAACATGCATGGTTTGATTTCTCCTGTGCTCACATAAAGACATACTTAGCAAGAGTCATAGATTATGACTTTTAGAACTTGGAGTGAACTCGCATCCAGTCCAATCATACTACATTTGGCAAATAAGATGTGGGGACGTTAAATGGCTTGCCTAGGCTCACGTATCCAGTTTGCGGCAGCAGTGTTTCTGTTAATCCCCTGTCCAGATGTGCCCTGTCCTCCCAGGTTGTCTCTCACGCAGCTGTTCTGCATAGGTTTGTATCTAGGCATCCCCCGCAGCGCTCTCTGAGCAGTTACTGTTCACGGGCTCTGTCAGGCATCCATTTTTAGCAGCACCACGGTGCCCTTGTTTCAGCACCTCTCCACAGCGGAAAGCAGCCGATCCGCTTTATTCCAGCCAGTCTCTGCTTTGCTGAGCATTTGATTCCTTTCATTTCTATTTACCTGATTGGCCAGTAACAACCTTTGCCTTCAAAAGTAGCCTTTTCGCAGGGTTTGATGATCCATGCCCATTTCGTAGTAACTTGCATATCTAGCGGTCTAGACTCTAGACAGATTTTGAAGTCTGTGATCATTATAATAGGAATGCCCAAAGCAAATTCTGAAAACTAGTAATTCTTAGGAATCTAATAGACACATTGATATTATATAAATAACTACACATATATTCATTTAAACAAATGTAAATGACTTTCCTTTAGTGCCTATTAAAAATGCAATACAAATTTCCAAAAGAGGTGGGTAGTATGCATCATTTCTCAATCTCAATCGACCATGAAGTCTTTTATTGGGCAGCATCTCATAGATCTGATGAGAACATGTTTTGGGAAATGTTGCTTCACAAGGCCAAAATATCTAAGGGCAAGAGGAAAAGAATTATGGGTAGCATTGAAAAAGCAAGGCAGAGGCTAACATAAATACAAAATACATTGGCAGGCTTTGGAGTCCAATAATAGTGAGGCTATGGCATAGTAAAAACCTAAGGATAAATCAAGATTCACCAGATATTTCAAGAGAAGAGGCCCCTCTCCTAGATCTGGGAAGTGGAACTTGCCCTTAAGAGGCCCAGCCATTTATTAGCAGGGTCCAAGCCTCTGAAGTTCTAAACTCAAATCACCAAGGAGCTGAAATCCATCCCTAAGCCTCTGATTTTAGCAGCTTATGCCTTTCCAGAAGAATTACCTTGCCTACTGAAATGGCTCCTGCCCAGGCTGGAAAAGTTTGAATAAAATGTATTTAACTACTATCTGAAAATCTTAAGTCATTGAGCTAAATGCAAAAGGCTTTTGTTAAAAATCACACTCAACTAGATATTGAGGTTTATTACATACTTTCTCCAATTTTCCTTCTCCCTTTATGTAATCTCAGCTGGGCTGATTTGCCTGCATTTTTTCCAGTGAAATCTTCTTATTACTTCCAAGACACAACAGAGAATCACCAACCCTGTACGGAGGGGCATATGGCTGCATCTGGATTAGAAAAAGGGGGCTATTTATACCCAAATCAATAGGCATATTTTAGCATAATACTTGCAGGCTTTCTACAAAGAGAATGAAAGGAGAGAAAATGCAGTTCCTTTTTCATTTTCCTTTACTGTATGATTTGCCCCATAGTATGCTAGTCACATGGCCTGGAGCAGTGTGATTTCATAATGATAGGCCCTGCTGGCACAAAAGAGGGGAAATCCAGCTGCACGGGGGGTGTCAGGGGATGTCTTAGACAGCTGGCCCAGCCCTCACCCCTGTGTGTTTCAGGGAGATTGAGCAGGATGCTGCTGATCTTGCTTGTTTGTATGTGATTCCTCCCAGTGCTAGACCTGACTCTGGGTCAGGGCCACTCAGATCCGCTGGCCTCCCTAACAACCAGAGGGCCAGAAAACCCTGGGTAATGCCAAAAGTAAACAAACCTGAGGCCACAGAAGTCTTTGATTCCATTCCAGTTGGGAGGCCCTCCAAGTTTGTGCTCAAACTGGCCTGTGGCCTCCCAGCCCAGCTGTAAGGAAGAGCCAGTCTGCCTCGTTTTGCAGCTTTAATTAACCCCCGTGCCATGTTGAACCAGTGGGAAATGCTTCAGTGTGAGAGATTCATGAGTCAAACACTTGCAACGTTAAGATGAATGAGCAGGTGGCCCTTTCATAAACCTGAAGGAGGCAGGAAAGAGCAGACTCCCTCCACACCAGTTCTAGGGAGCACACAGGTCACTTCAGTTACTCCAAGGAGACCTGCCAAGACAAACTGCCAGGGAACAGCAGAACCACCAGCCTTGTAAGCCCGTTGTGCCAAGTTCTGCTGGTGCCTCTGTCATTCTCGGGACAAAATCCCCACTTTCCTCTGTTTGCACCTGCTAAGTCTCAGTGCCAGGAACAGTAACTCACGCCTACTCAATCCCTGCATAAAGGCATATACGAAAAGTCTTAGCTGCTGTCACCTAATCCATTCTCCCTTTCATTTTCCAGGACACTCAACCTGATGTCAGCAGTGAGTGCAGGAAGAGTTCTGAACACAGAGAAACAGAAGCCAATGGCCCTCCCAACTCAAAAGAGCTAGTAAGTTTTCCAGCTCCTCTTCCTCCCTACTTACACTAACTTTCAAGCCTGGAATCTGTCAAATGCAATGAAACCCTTTGCTTAAATATAGTTACAGCTAAATTTCACAACTGACTAATAGATTGCCCTCTCCTATAACAGTCATGATAAAGTATTGTTGTATGGACAGAAAGATTTCTGCCAGGGATCCACTGTACTCTCATTTCACAACTAGAAAGAAAGTGAGAGAAACATCATACTTAATCAAAATCCTTGGAAGAGAACATTGTAGAGTTCAAATTAATAGCACTAGGCCATGTATCAAGTCTTAGGAAGAAATTAAATAAAAAGAACTTTTGGTGCAGGAAAATATAGCAGACATAAAACATCTAGAAATTCTGGGGCTTTTAAAAAGTATTTTATAAAATGTCTCAAAAGAAGGTAAGATGATGGTATTCCTGCCTTTACATAGAAATGTTGTGACTTCATAGGAATGCACATTCTTAATTACTGTATTAGAGAATCATCTTTCAGGCAACAGACAAAAAATAAAATAAAACCTCAAAGAGATATATTAATATGTCACTATATTCTATAAAGCCATGTGTCAAAAGGCAACTTCATTCAGTGATGCGAAATTGGATGAACATTAAAAATGATGGAAGGCCTTGATATTCTTAGAATCATGCAGTGTGGAACATCTAATATAATCTAGTATTTCTGACCACCAAATAAAAAATGGAATAAGTCTTTTCAGAATGAGCACTTAGATTATATGTTAGGATAATGCAAGGAGCTATAACAAACCAATTCCAAAATTTCAGTAGCCTTACACAATAAAAGTGTATTTATCACATAAATAGCATTCCAATGTAGGTATTCCTGGTAGGTAAGCTGCTTTGCTCCATTTGGTGATTGAAAGTCTCAAGTTCCTTCCATCTTGCAGCTTTGTTGTTCCTCTAGAGCCCTATAACCTTTTGAACTACTCTGGCAAGTAGAAAATAGAAGACAGAAAAGTCACACCCTTTCTTAACACCCTTGGCCTTGAAGTGACATTGTAACTTGTTTTTATTCCCTTGGTGAGAACTAGACATGTGGCCTCCCTAGCTACAGAGATACTGGGAAATATAATCTGGATGCAGAGCTCCTTTGCAGTGACAACTCAATATGGAAGGACAAGTGTGAATTTTGGTTTAAAGTTTGAAATCTCTGCCACAAAAATATATACCAAAGCAAACCAGCATGATCTGACTTTGCCAGGCTTTAATAGTGGTCAAAATGCTATCAACTACTTGGTGTAGCTAGTGAAGAAGAAAGAGGTGATGCAGGAAAGAGGTAAAACAGATACTAAAATAAGAAATATCCAACAATTTTGACTCTTTGGTTTCCCTAATAGTTCTTGTTTCCAAGTAACCAAACTGGTTACTTCATTTTGATTAATTTTTAAGCTATTAAACTTTATAAGGAAATTTCGATGTAAAGCTGGCAAAGTATGGGCATTTTTACTCCATCAGCCTCCTAAACTTGACAAAAACAATTTTTTAAAATAATTTTTTAAAACTTTCATCATCTGTGAAATAAGCAAACAGCTATAAACTATCAAGCACATATGCCAAGTAATGAAAAATCCAGACTAAGATGAAGGAAGATTCTAGTAGCTGACATAGCTCCTCGGTTCTTAAATAAGATCCTTAAAAGCAATAATCCAGGAGAGGCTGGTTAATAAATCATTGGTTTAAAATGTTTAGGAGAAGCAGATAAATATTATAGTACTCAGAGGAGGAAAAATTTAAGAAGAAATGATGCTGACACCTCATTTTTATTGTCTCTGATTTAACTCCTAGACAAGGAAGACCACTGGTGATGAATCAGGGTGAGTAAGACATTGTACTCACCAGACCACAATGCAAAAACCCTATAATTTCTGAAACCTTCCTCCAAGCTGAACCAACTTCTTAAAAACTGAAAATTGTAGGAAGTTTTGACTCCCAGAGCAAAGGAAAGAATTGAGTAAACGCAAATGAACAAAAGCATATGAAGATTATTCCATACACTTGAAGAATTATCAAAAGAGAAGACATGTAATTTGAAATAAATTATTCTTTCCCTTAGACTCAAAAACTTATAAGCAACTGATCTCTCTGTTGATAAATAATAAAAGATACATACATTCAAAGAAGAAAACTAAGAGCTCAAAAAATATTATTAAACAATGAAAACAAACACATAAAAGGATCCTTTAATTCAGGCTTTATAAAACTCCCAGAGAATGTGTTCCAATAAATATGAGTTCACAGTAAAAGTCAAAACACTCAGAGGTAAAAAGCCACCATTAGTGAAAGTCAGCTGGAATAACAGTGACAACAACAAAATGATTCCAGATATTGGAATTATTAGATACAGGATGAAATAACTATTTTTAGTATGCTTAAAGAATTAGAGAAAGAAATTTTTAAAATAAGTAAAGAGCAATAGATTATCAAAAATGACCAGACAAATTTAAAAAATAACCAAATATAACTCCTTGATATTAAAAATAAAATAACTGAAAAGTTCAATAGAAGTGACCAGAAAGAGACACCAGGAAACTTTCTGGGGTGATGGTAATGTTCTATTTTTGTTTGGGGTAGTTATTATTAATACATGGCTATATAAAATTGCCAAAACTCATCAAACTAAGTGCACAAGAAGTGCTCTTTATTGCATGTTAATTATACCCGATTTTTTTTTAAAACAAAGCTCAATGGAAGAATTAAACAGAATAAATACATCCAAAAGAGAATTAGACAATAAGAAAAATGTAGAATTCTGCTTGAAGATTTTTTTTTAAAAAAAGAAAATATAAAAGAGAAATTAAGAAATCCAAGAGTACAGAGTCAGGGCAAACAGATTTAATCAGAGTTCCAGATGGACACTGAACCAACAAAATGAAAGAGAAACAATATTCAAAAGTTAGTGGAGAATTTTACCAAATCTACAAAGAAGAACTGGTACCTACACTGTAGAAATTATTCCACAACATTGAGAAGGATGGAATGCTCCTGAATTCATTCTACAAAGCCAATACCACCTTGATACCAAAGCCAGGAAAGGACACAACAGAAAAAGAAAACTATAGACCAATATCCCTTATGAACATGTATGCAAAAATTCTCAATAAAATCTTAGCAAACCAAATTCAACTGTACATCAAAAATATAAATCGTCATGATGTCACGTGGGCTTCATCCCAGAAATGCAAGGTTTAACATTCACAAATATATAAATGTAATTCACCATATAAATAAAAGCAAGAACAAAGACCATATGATTCTCTCAACAGACATAGAAAAGGCATTTGACAAAATTCAGCACCCTTTTATAATAAGAACTCCTAACAAAATAGGCACAGATGAGTCATATCTCAAAATTATTAAAGACAAACCCACAGCCAACATCATATCGAATGGGGAGAAATTGAAAACATTCCCACTTAGAACTGGAACCAAACAAGGTTGCCCTCTATCTCCACTTCTATTTAACCTAGTGCTGGAAGTCTTTGCCAGAGCAATCAGACAAGAGAAGGGAATCAAGAGTGGATACTCTTGGGGGCAGAAGAGGTCAAACTATCACTCTTTTCTGATGATATGACACCCTGTTAATATCTAGAAAACTCCAAATAGTCAACCAAGAGACTCCTGGAATTGATAAATGCATTCAGCAAAGTCTCAGGATACAAAATCAATGAACATAAATCAGTAGCTTTCATATATGCCCTTAATAGCCAAGCTGAGAATCAAATCAAAGATGCAATAGCTTTCACAATAGCATTGAAAAAATTAAATATTTAGAAATATATTTAAATAAGGAGGTGAGAGACCTATATAGGGAAAGCTACAAAACACTGAGGAAGGAAACTGCAGAGGATGTAAACAGATGGAAAACCATACCATGCTCATGGATCAGCATAATCAACAGTGTTAAAATGTCTATACTACCCAAAATGATCTACAGATTCAATGCAACCCCTATTAAGATACCAACATCATTTTTCACAGATCTAGAAAAAATAATTCTATACTTTGTATGGAACCAGAGAAGACTCTATATAGCCAAAGCAATCTTAAGCAAAAAGAACAAATTGGGAGGCATCAGTTTACCAGACTTCAAGCAATACTATAAGGCTATAATAAACAAAACAGCATGGTACTGGCACAAGAACAGGGACATAGACCAATGGAACAGGACTAAGAACCCAGATATAAAAACATCCTCATATAGCCATCTAACCTTTGACAAAGCAGACAAAAACATACACTGGGAAAAGAATCCCCATTCAATAAATGGTGCTGGGAAAATTGGATAACTACATGTAGAAGACTAAAACAGGATCCGCAACTCTCACCTCTCACAAAAATCAACTCATGATGGATAACAGACTTAAACCTAATACATAAAACCATAAAATTCTAGAAGAAAATGTTGGGAAAAAATCTTATAGACATTGGCCTAGGCAAAGAATTTATGAAGAAGACCCCAAAAGCAATCACAGCAACAACACAAATACATAAATGTGACATGATCAAATTAAAAAGCTTCTGCACAGCCAAGGAAACTATCATGAGAGCAAATAGACACCCTACAGAATGGAAAAAAGTATTGGCATGCTAGACATCTGATAAAGGGCTGATAACTAGAATCTATACAGAACTTAGGAAAATCAACATAAAAAAACCAAACAACCCCATAAAAAAGTGGACAAAGGACATGAACAGAAACTTTTCAAAGGAAGACTAATGGCCAAACATATGAAAAATTGTTCAACATCACTAATCATCAGGGAAATGCAAATCAAAACCACAATGAGATATTGCTTAACTCCAGCAAGACTGACTTTATCAAAAAGTCCCCAAACAACAAATGTTGGCATGGATGCAGAGAGACAAGAACACTTGTGCAGTGCTTGTAGGATTGCAAATTAGTACTACCTCTATGAAAAGTAATATGGAGATATATGAAAGAACTAAAAGTAGAATTACCAATTGATCTAGCAATTCTACCACTGAGTATTTACCCAATGGAAGAAAAAGATATTCTATAATAAAGACATCTGCACTCCAATGTTTATAGCAGCACAATTCACAGTTGCAAGGATGTGGAAACAACCCAAGTGCCCATCAATACATGAGTGGATTAGTAAAATATGGTATATGTATACCATGGAGTACTACTAAGCCATAAAAAACAATGGTGAATTAATACCTCTTGTATTATCCTGGATGGAGCTGGAGCCCATTCTTCAAAGTGATGTATCACAAGAATGGAAAAACAAGCACCACATGTACTCACTTCTAAATTTGTACTAATCGGTCAACATTTATGTGCATATATGGAAGTAACATTCATCAGATGTCAGGCAGGAAAAAGGCGGAAGGAGGAGATAGGTAAATTCACATCTAATGGGTGCGGTGCGCATTGTCTGGGGGATGAACACACTTGTAGCTCTGACTTGGGCAGTGCAAAGGCAATATATGTAACCAAAGTGTTTTTACCCCCATATTATTCTGCAATTAAAAAATAAAAATAAATTTAAAAACAGTTAGTGGATGAGAATTCTCTAGATGTGTTGAAAGACATCAAACCTCATTTTTAGGAATCTTAACAAATCCAGGATTCATAGAATTAAAATTATAGTGCACTAAAGATAAATTAAAGACCTCAAAAGCAACCAGATGTTAGAAAGATTACTTGCATGGTCATAACAATTAAATTGACAGCTAACATCTCAACAGCAGCAATGAAGCTAGAAGACAATCTAATACTGCAGCCATGTATAAATGGTAACAAAAATAATATGTACAGTAAAATCCCATGCAGTACTGCATTTCTTCAGAAAGTGAACACATACGTAATACAACTGAAGATAGGCTCCTTCTCTGGCTCACGTGCTTGACTTGTGTAAATAAGAGGTAAAGAGGTGGGGAGAGTGGGAAAAAGTGAACTTTAGTCTCGCCAACTAACTAGGAGATCCTTAGAATCATTATTACTCTCTTGGAAGTCTCAGCTGGCTTGGGATCCAGAATTGTCCCCATCAATATTTGAGCTGAAGTACATAATGGCCACCAGACTGTTCCTAACTACAGCCGAGATCTAGTCCAATTTGAGTCACATGACTAGGCCTTGTGAACTCCAGTCCAGGGAAGCTCAACCATGGCCTTTCATTACTCTAAAGTAACGTGACCCTGCATTTTAGAAAAATGCATAATTTGGGGTCATGCCTATTGCAGTATGTTAGGGTTTTCTGTATTAACTCAAAAGAGTATACCAATATGAGCTATATATTTCAGGAAAAAAGATGAAATAAAAAGATTTTCAGCTATACAAATCAGAAAGAGTTTATGCCTATTAGACTCTGACTAAAGAAAATTTTCAAGGATGTGTTTTATGAAGAAAGAAAATAGCAAAAAAAAAAGTTCTGACATGCAGAAATGGATATGAATGAAAGAAAGGATGAATATATGAATAAATTTGAATAAAAAATGATTCTATAAAACAATAATAAGGTATCTAATTTATTATACTAATAAGAAAAGAGAGCCAAAAATGGGAACATCTAGTAGCTGGTTAGGGTTTAGGAGTGACTAAAATCAAACCATTCAAAGGTCTCACTATTTAGGAGGAAGTTGAAAAATATTAATGAACTTTATACTGTGCCAAGTATACATCGTAAAATTTCAAAGGTAGCCATCAAAATAACAGAAACAAAATAAATATTTTCTGAATCAGAGAGACAAAAAATGCTTCAACTAATTTAAATAAAGGCAAGCAAGAAGAAAAAACCACAACAAAAGCAAAACAAAGAGAAAACATAAGATATTGATAAAATAGACCAAGTAAATCTAAATGTTATTACTTAGAATAAAGATAGACTCTAGTTAAAAGATGAAGATTGGCAGACAGAATTTTTTTTAAATCTATGCCATACTTGCAAGAGATACACCTAAGTCATGAAGACATAGAAAGGTTGAAAGTAAAAATATGGAAAAATTAGAAAAGAAGCAAACATTAACCAAAAGAAAAATAATACAGCTTGTGTTCATATCAGGCAAAAATAGACCTTAAAGCAAAAGGCACACTAGCGATAAAGAGAATCATTGCATAATGGTAAAATCTTCAATTCTCTAGAAATACATAATAATTTTGCATTTCAATATATCCAAGAAAATAGTTTAAAATACGTAAAGCAAAAAAAATTAAAGAGCTATAGGGAGAAATATAATCTACTATGTTATTGGGAAATTTTAACACATCTCTCTCAGAACTTAACAGCCAGGATGTGAAATATTTCAATAACATGGTTAATAAGCTTGGGCTACATAAGACATACAGCACATGCAACCAACAATTTGGTAACATATTTTTTAAAAATATACACAGTAAGTTTTTATGAAATTTGATCACATACACATTTCAACTACCATCAAGAAAGCACATTTCAACTACCTTCAAAAATTGCTATCACTTTATTCCAAAACCAGGAAAGGATCCAACAAAAAAAGAAAATTACAGACCAATATCCCTCATGAATATAGAAGCAAAAATCCTCAACAAAATTCTAGCAAATAGAATTCAGCAGCACATAAAAAAAATAGTTCATCACGACCAGGTGGGCTTTATTCCAGGGATGCAAGCCTGGTTCAACATTCACAAATCTATAAATGCAATTCGCCTCATAAGTAAAAGCAAGAACAAAGGCCATATGATTCTCTCAATAGATCCAGAAAAAGCATCTGACAAAGTCCAACACACCTTTATGATAAAGACTCTTAACAAAATAGGCATAGACAGCTCATACCTTAAAATTATCACATCCATTTATGACAAACCTACGCCCAACATCATACTAAATGGGGAAAAACTGAAATCATTCCCACTTCTATCTGGAACTAGACAAGGATGCCCACTTTCTCCTCTTCTGTTCAACATAGTGCTAGAAGTCCTAGCAATAGCAATTAGGCAAGAGGATTGCATTAAGGGTATCCAAGTGGGTCCAGATGAGATCAAATTCTCGCACTTTGCTGATGACATGATATTATATCTAGAAAACCCCATGGACTCTTCCAAGAGACTCCTAGATTTGATAAATGAATTTGGTAAAGTCTCAGGTTATAAAATCAATATACACAAACCAGAGGCATTCATATACACCAAACACAGTCAAGCTGAAACTCAAATCAAAAAGGTAATACCCTTTACTATAGCTCCCCCCAAAAATTAAATATCTAGGAATAAATTTAACAAAAGATACGGAAGACTTATACAAGGAGAATTACGAAACACTAAAAAAAGAAATTGTAGAAGATGTAAAAAGATGGAAAAATCTACCTTGTTTTCATGGATTGGTAGAATCAATATTGTTAAAATGTCAATTTTATCTAAAGTGATCTACAGAATAAATGCAATCCCCATCAAATTACCATCTTAATTCTTTACAGACCTAGAAAAAATAATTCTTCACTCTGTATGGAACCAGAAAAGACCTCGTATAGCCAAAACAATCTTAAGCAAAAAGAACAAACTGGGAGGCATCAGTCTTCCAGACTTCAAGTTGTATTAAAAGCAATAATAATCAAATCAGCTTTTTATTGGCACAAGAACAGAACCATTGATCTTTGGAAGAGGACTGAAAATCCAGAGATGAAACCATCTGCATATGGTAACCTAATCTTTGATAAACTAGAGAAAAATATATATTGGGGCAAAGAATCTCTTTTCAATAAATGGTGCTGGGAAAACTGGATAGCTATATGCAGAAAAATGAAACTGGATCCTCTACCTCTCACCTCTCACAAAAATACACTCAAGATGGTTAACAGACCTAAACCTAAGGCAGGAAACCTTAAGAATCCTAGAAGAGGATGTAGGCAAGACCCTTTCAGACATTGGCCTAGGTAAAGAATTCCTGAAAAAGACTCCCAAAGCAATTAATGCAGCAACAAAAATAAACAAATGGGATCTGAT
>CAUYRT010048907.1:0-36587 GCA_963574885.1 Lepilemur ruficaudatus
TTTTTTTTTTTTTTTTTTTTGAGACAGAGTCTCACTCTGTTGCCCAGGCTGTAGAGTGCCGTGGCTTCAGCCTGGCTCACAGCAACCTCAAACTCCTGGGCTCAAGCAATCCTTCTGCCTCAGCCTCCCGAGTAGCTGGGACTACAGGCATGTGCCACCATGCCCGGCTAATTTTTTTACATATATATTTTTTTAGTTGGCCAATTAATTTCTTTCTATTTTTATAGTAGAGACGGGGTCTCGCTCTTGCTCAGGCTGGTCTTGAACTCCTGACCTTGAGCTATCCACCCGCCTCGGCCTCCCAGAGTGCTAGGATTACAGGCGTGAGCCACCACGCCCGGCCAATGCCCAGATTTTTTATGGCTTTGGCAAAGCCAGGCCTCAACAGAAATCTGAGGCAAGATTTTTTTATTTCTGTTCTTTTGGGGCCTCTTTTCCTGCTTTATTCCTCTTTGGTAGGAGTAGTCATTTCTTTCCCTTTGTAGCTCAGACAGAGGGAGGACATGGGTAGCATAATCCCATAAAGGTTGAACGTCAACCACTGACTCATTCAGGCCACAACATGGCCTAAGTGTCTACTGTGTTCACAGCATACACGGGTTCATTCAACAGTTATTTAGTGAGCACTGACTCCATGCCATGCACTGGAAATACGGCAGGGAACACAACAAAGTCTTCAGGAACCTTTCATCTCCTTTCATCTCACAATAAGCAAGTAAATATATAATGTACTGGGTGCTGTGAAAAAAATAAAGCTCGGTAAAGGGTTCGAGAGAAGCTGGTGAGGAGGTAGGATGGTCAGGTGGGCCTCTCTGTGGAGCTGGCACTTTAGCAGTGAGAACGAAGGGCATGAAGGGAAGAGTGGTCCACATGGCAGGAAGAGCAAATGCAAAAGCTGGAGGCAGACGGACCCTCAATGTCCTGAAGGAACAGCACTTGCGCGACACGGCATAACAGAACCTGGTGTGACCTGGTATCTGATGGTTACCTGACCAGACCCGTAGGTCAACAAGTTGAAGAGCTATAGAACTTTAAATTCCTCTGCAGTCTTTTGGGCTTTTGAAACACTTCCAAAAAAGCATACAGATCCCTGAGAAGTAACTTTTTGTATTTATCATTATAACATGGAGCTAAGTTGCAGAGCCCTGAGAACAAGTCTCACAGAACGGGCCTCAGGTAATCAATTCTGTTGCATTCTGGGAAAGCAGAAACACTTTGTGCTATCTGGTAAGGAAGGAAGAACAGTTAATTATGGAGTTCCTGTTCTGGAATGGAGACAGTAACTTATCTTCTGAGTGTCTTGGTTTCCTCACTTGTAAAAGAGCGAAAATAATACCAGCTCAGAGAGGCAATAAAAACAGAAGAGTGCCTGGCACATGTAAGTATTCAATAAGTGTGTGTTCTCACCAACACGCAGACCCTTCTTGTGCTGCTATAACAAAATACCTGAGACCAGGTAATTAATTCATAAAGAACAGAGATTTATTTCTTATAGTTCTAGAGGCTGGGAAGTCCAAGGTCAAAGGACTCCCAACCATCAAGGATTTTCTTGCTGCATCGTCCCACGGTGGAAGGTGGATGGGCATGAGAGCACATGTGTGCAAGAGAGGAAGGGGGCCAAACTCATTCTTTTTATCAGGAACCCACTCCTGTGACAACTAACCCACTCCTGTGATAACAGCATTAATCCATTCATGGGGCAGAGCCCTGTTGACCTAATCACCTCTTAAAGGTCCACCTGTCAGCCCTGTTGCTTTGGGGATTAAGTTTCTAACACATGAACTTTGGGGGATACATTCAAACCATAGCACTTCTTTTTTTTTTTTTTTTTTTTTTGAGACAGAGTCTCACTCTCTTGACCAGGCTAGAGTGCTGTGGAATCAGCTTAGCTCACAGCAACCTCAAACTCCTGGGCTCAAGCAATCCTCCTGCCTCAGTCTCCCGAGTAGCTGGGACTACAAGCACATGCCACCATGCCCGGCTAATTTTTTCTATATATTTTTAGTTGGCCGATTAATTTCTTTCTATTTTTTAGTAGAGATGGGGTCTTGCTCTTGCTCAGGCTGGTTTTGAACTCCTGACCTTGAGCAATCCGCCGAACTCGGCCTCCCAGAGTGCTAGGATTACAGGCGTGAGCCACCGCGCCCGGCCTAGCACTTCTTGTTTTTAAGGATTTTATTTCTAATCAACATTTGAAAATAGCATATCAAAAGAAGAGATGAGAAAAAAGCTAAAGCTTAAAAGCTTTAATAGCTTCTGAGAATTTGAGCCCCCCAAATTATAAAATTAACAGCAAAATATCTTCATCTTCTTTAGTAAGTCTACAAGCAGGAATCACTGAGGTGGTCTAGACCCCATGCTTGAATTTGTGTCTACCTACCCTGCATTTTGTATTATCTGAATTTTCCAAACCACAGTCGAGAAAATAAGCCCCTCCCAAGCATATACGGACACATATGAGTTATTTTACCTGCTCAAACACAAGTGCAATTGAAACCAATCAATCCTAGAAAGTAAACTCCTGGAAGCCATATCATCCATAGCTCAGAATGGAATTTAAAGTGAGATGCAGCTGAATGTAATGGTTAAGAGTACTAGTTCTAGAATCAGACCTTACTGCAAGCTGTGTGACCTTGGGTTTGACCTCTCTCATTCTCTGTTTCCTGATTCATAAAATGGGGATGATAAGAATGCCTCCTTAGGTGGTTCTGAGAATTAGAGATAATGTATATGAAGCATTTAATACAATGCTTGGCACAACAGTAAGAGCTAATATCGAAAGGTCATAAGCATAACCTGAGTGTGCTGAATTCATCAACTTCCAGCAAGTGCCTCTCCAGAGGGTGAGTTTGGAGCCAAGCCCTGAATGATGGAAGAAGCAAGCAAGCTCTGGGAAGCTCTAGGCAGTGACTAGCAGTACAGGCAGAAGGAACATGAGTGTAAAGGTCCCACCATGCCACACGGGTGGTAGGGACCTGCAGTGTGGCTCGAAGGCAGCAAGGGAAGGGGACTGGGGAAGGAGGTGAGGGCAGAAAGGTGGGCAGGGCCTAGGTTGGGAGGGAACTTGCAAACCAGAATGAGAAGTCTGGATTGCATTCAAAATGGGATGGGAAATGAATGAGAGGGTTCAATAGTTTCAAAAGAATCACCTTGGCTGCTGGGTAGAAAATGGCCTGCAGGAGAGCAAGACGGTAGGTGGGGAAGTAAGATGCAGCGATTCCAAGGAGGGAAGGTGGGGTCCGGAGCAGGATGGCAGCAGTAGCGGGGGAGGTAAGGGGCTGAAGGAGGATTTATTTTGAAGGTAGAGACAATGAGGCTGTTTAGGGGACTGATGTGAGGTGTGAGAGAAAGACAGAATCAAGGATGAGGTCTGGGGCTCTGACCTCCCTGGGTGAACAAAGATGCTATTAAAGGGGATGGGAAGATGCAGAGGAGGGGAGGGGGGACATGTGGAGCTTGAAGCTCTTTAGATATGCAGGTGGAAATGTCCTGGCAACAGAATATTTGGGTCTGGAGCTTGAGGGAGAGGTGGGGGTAGTGATGTAAATGTGTGACCTATCAGCTTATTAATATAATAATATTGAGAGACACAGAACTGGATGGAATGAGCTAGGGAGAGATTATGGACAGAGAAGAGGGCTGAGGGCTGGGCCTGAAGCTCTGACATTTAGAAGAAGGAAGATAAGGGATATCCAGCTAGGAAGTCTGGGAAGAGGCAGCCAGTGGTGGCCTGGAATCCAAGTGCTGAAAAGGCCTTCAGAAGGAAAGTGTGACCAACCACAGAGAAGCCGAATATGATGACAGTGGGTGGAATATGATGACAGCGAGGTGGCCTTTGGATCCAGCAAGATGGTAGGCAGCAGTGACTCTGGGGGATCAACTAGGAGCCACCGAGTCCCGACTGGAGTGGGTTAAAGAGAGAAAGGAAAGTCAAAAGAAAGAGAGACTGGGAGGTGAGGAAGCAGACCGGAAAGTCTAAATGTATTCCTTTGCTGGGGCTGCCATAACAAAGTGCCACAGACTGGGTGGCTTCAAAGAACAGAAATTTATTTTCTCACAGTCTTGGAGCCTGGAATTCCAAGAAACAGGTGTCAGCAGAGCTGGTTTCTCCAGAGACCTCTCCTTGGCTTGTGGATGGCCATCTTCTCCCTGTGTGCTCAATGCTCTGTCTTGGCTGTGTCCTAATCTGCTCTTCTAAGGACACCAGTCATGGTGGATTTGGGCCCACCTCATGGCCTCGTTTTAACTTAATTACCTCTTTAAAGGCCCTTTCTCCAAATACAGTCGCATTCTGAGGTGCTAGGGGTTAGAGCTTCAGCATATGAATTTGGAAAGTGCAAAATTCAGCCTACAACACTAAGCAATTATTATTATTTTTTTTTTTTAAGGAATTTTGCTGTAAAGGAGTACAAAGGATTAAGGTGGAATTAGAGGGGAATGGGAAGACAGGGAGATTTTGTCTTTATTTTTGTATTTTCACTATGGGAGGAAGGACAACTGCTGGTATTGGTGGTGAGAATAGTACGGCAGAGAGAGAAGCGGGTAATTGCTGCAGCAGAGCCCTCGAGTACCTGAGAAGAGATGGGATCAAAAGGTGTCAAATGACTTACTTGGGTCACATAACCTGTGAGTGGGGGTGTTTGCACTTGACCCTAGGAATTCTCACTCTGAGACTCTCCAGTTTCACCAAATTACGTATCAGTTCCTGTCTTGGGAGCAGCAATAACCACAACAATCCCTCAGGATATAAAGGAGGAAACACATTCCCATATCAGATGGCAGCTGTCCTGGCTACCTACATACCAGGTCCTCGGGGCTCACAGGGACCTGAAGGAAGTCAGTGGTTTCTGGAAGGGGAAGAGGAGGACAAACAGACGAGGTTCTATTTGCCTAGTGGATGAACTAAAACACCATCAGGAAGTCCAGTTCCATAGGTGGTTGAATATTTTAAATCACTGACCCAGCGTTGGCCTATTTGAACTGGCCTTGGCTTCAGGTCCTCACCAGTTTCAGACGTTTACATCACCAGCTTTTCACATGCAGATTGTATCCTCTGTCCCCAGTGCCAAGGAGCAGCACATGCTTTGTGATTTTGCTTCTACAAACTCTCTTATCACAGCACTTGCTTACTGGAGCCCAGATGTTAAACAAATCAATCAATAAACCTTGGCTTCACATTTTGTACAAATTTAACTGACACATAAACAAACAGTCTCTTAGCTGCTGCACAGCCTCTGTGTTACCGGGCCTCTGTCTGCAAACACTTCCTTCTTCTTTTTTGTTTTTGTAACAGCTTTATTGAGATAATTCACATGCTGTACAATTCATCCACTAAAACATACAATTCACTGGTTTTTAGTATGTTCATAGAGTTGCCAAATTGCCTTCTTGACTCTGTGCTTTTCACTTACACAGACAGGTTAAACTCCCAATTTCAATACTCTGCTATTTTCATCATGGCAACTTCCAAACCTTACCTAACCTTTACAAGGTTATCTGAAGACAAATGTAGACATGACTGGAACTTCCCTGGTGCCTAGTTAGCAGCTGATGACTTGGCTAAGTTCATCCAGTGAAAACTGCTCCATGTTATATGGGCAGCTATTGTGGATAAATAAACAAGAAATTGAGTGAGCAGTTTTAATACAGTAAGAGATGAATGCCTTACTTGGTGCTTAGACAATGGCATCTCAGTATTTTTAATCCAATGGCAGAACATTAAATCTCTTAGGTTTGTTTCACGTCTTCTTACCAACGTTTCTGCTAAATGTTCCATTTCATTATCCTCCAAAGTGTTTGTTTTGAAACCATGCATGTCCTCCTTCCTTTCATGGAAACCACCTGTAGCAGCAACTACCGAAGCTGCGGCAAACATTTGTTTCTGATAACAGTGTATTTTGAACCTCTGTGGTTTCAATTTCTATTTTTGTCCCTTACTGTTGTAACTTTTCGATTTCTTCGTACCTTTTACGGGTAGCTCTGCTTTCCCAGGCATTTGCCCTCTGCCCAACGTGTCAGCTACATAAACTGCGACAAGACTATTGCAAGATTCCTCTATCATTATTACCCAGAAAACGTCTTGTGAAAGACCAAAACTCTAAAAGTCTAGCACACAATGTTTTTGGCTTTATATTGATTATATGCAATCATCCCCAAACATTAGAAATTGTTTCAAGAGACTATCCCTCTTTGGAATTTATACAGGAGCAAAATAAAGTAAAACACTCAGTCCCAATTAGGAAACTTTCTCTCTGCATTTGTCAGGGTTCTCCACTGACACATAAAATGTATCACCACATTCTCTCAAGTGCCATTTTTCTCTGAACTCTAGGCCTACTTCATAAAGAACCTCTCCTTCCTTAGCACCATCCAACTTTTCATTTATTCAACAGTAACTTTTATCATTTCAAAATTAGTACGATTGTCTAATGACTTACAGTTTTCATATGTTTTCATCTACACTATTTAAATTGGTGCTCACAACAATTCAGAGACTGAAGTCAGTGCAATCATTATTATTCTCATTTCATAAATTAGAAAACTAAGGTCTCCCGGCCAGCAAGTAACAAAAAAGTACTAAAAAAATAGATGATTTGAGTTTTAGTTCAGAATTTTTTCCCACCATATACTGGCCATCATATATAGCTATGATTCTCCAATTCCAGCTGCATCAGAATTCCCTGGAGGGCTTGTTAACAACACAGATTGCTGGGCCCCGGCCCCTGCATTTCTGGTTCAGTAGGTCTAGGGTAGGGTCCAAGAATTTTCCCACCGACACACCTATGGTTCTCCACTTTCTCCCTTGCCTTCCCCTTCTCAACTTCCCTTGCAGCTAGTGGCGGCCAGGTGACAGTTCTGGCCAATAAGATGTTGGCAGATGTCTTCTGCAAAACCTGTGCTTTCCTGATTAAAAGGGACAGAGTTGGCTCTTCACCTGTCCTACTCCTTCCTGCCTAGAACAGGTATGCAATGTTCAGAGGTACAGCAGCCACTTTATGACCAGCATGTGAAAACTGACAGGATAGAAAGATAGGAAGAGGCTGGGTCTCTGATGGTCCTAGGTTCCTTACCTCTAGACTTCTTTTGTGTGTGAAAAAGACATCTCTAATTATTTAAGCCACTGTACTCAGGCTCTCTGTTACTTGCAGCCAAATGTATCTCTACCTGATACAGAGAAAAAGAAGGCTAGAAGAAACAGTACATGACATATGGGGACTACATGGGAAATGGCATTTCATAGGTATTGTTAAGGCCTGAATCTGGAGCTGACACTGTGCTAAGTGAATGAAGCAGGGTTCCTGCTCCCTAGGTATTTGTAGTCAAGTTGAAAAGACCACCATGGAAACACATACATAAGAATATATTGTGATAAGCACAGAGGTATAAACCAAATGCTGTGGAAACCCAGAAAAGGAACCCTACTTAAAGAGGTCAGGGGACTGCTCCCAGGAGGTGACACATAAACAAGGTCTTGAAGGATGAATAAAGTTCTGTCAGGTAGTGAAGAGGAAAAAAACTTTCTGTGTTTGTGTCCCTTCTCTCCCTTACCCTTGGGGGCCAGAGGCTGGCCCAGCTGGAGATGTGTTGGAACAAGGGCTGTAGCAGAACTTCTAACTACACAGTAGAGGATTTCCAAACCCAAGCTGCTGGCACAGCAAACTGCAGTGAACTCAAAGTCCAAAGAAGCAGGCTGGAAGTTGTGAATGTTGGCAAAAACCCCTGATGGCAGGTCCAGGGAGCCAGAAATCTGGAGGTGAACGACAGGAACAAGAGAGCAGAGGGCGCTCAGGGCAGTCACCTGAGAAGACCCGGGGAGGCTGAGCTCTGTGGGCAAGCTCAGCAAGCTGGGAAGTACCCATTTCATCATCCTGTCATTCAACTTCATTTTCACTCTCAGCCCTCATCCTGTTAGGCTTGTGAGAAATTCAGTCTTCATCTTTCCTGGGGCTTCCCCCCTGCACCCAAGGCTGTGCTAGAAGTCTGTTGTCTTACTCAGCCTGCAGGGTCCTTCAGTGCCCTGTGCTGCTGTTTCTGTGACAGAGGAGCCTTGGCTGAAGGATCCCATCTCTCTGATGTATCATGGGCATTTCTACCAAGTGCCTGATACATCCTCTGGTGCTTCCCAAAAGCAGGGCACAGGTTCTTGCAGTTGGTGGGCCCCAGAGACCTCTCTTTTCTCTCTGCAGGCCCAGAATCTCC
Organism: Lepilemur ruficaudatus; assembly: GCA_963574885.1. Taxonomy (NCBI): domain Eukaryota; kingdom Metazoa; phylum Chordata; class Mammalia; order Primates; family Lepilemuridae; genus Lepilemur; species Lepilemur ruficaudatus. The sequence goes on from CAUYRT010048907.1 coordinate 8,200, forward strand.
TCCAGCATCTCGTCTGGGAATCCCTCCCTCTACACTGTCTCTCTCAGAGACCCTCACCACAAGCTCAGTACACCTCGACGGGCTGAGGGCTTGGGAAATGCAAGTGGGGAAGGGAAGAGGCTCCAGCCAACTCTGCTGTCCACCTGCCCAGCCTCCCCTGAGACTAAGAATAGATCCTTTTAGAATGGGGAGAGGAAAAAGGGGAAATGCAGGGAAAAACCAAATTAAGCTTTCAAACCATTATTGGGCCACATATTGACCATGATGGTGTGGCTAAAGAAGCAGGGGCAGAATGCACACATTCAAACAGGCGTAAAGACAGAGTGAGGAAAGGGCCAATCTGTTTGGAGAATGGTGAGTCCCCAAGGAGTGAGGAGGAGGAAGAGGCTGGAGGGGACTCGATGGGATGGGGACTCCCAGGGAAAGCCTGGGATGATCGTTTGTAGAATTTGGATTTTATTCTGTAGGCAACAGAAGTTAGGAAAGGTCAATAAGCTATTTTGAGACATGATCCTGTTTTTGTTTTTTTATTTTTATTTTTTTAGAGATGGGGTCTTGCTATAGTGCCCGGGCTGGACTCCAACTTATGGGTTCAAGTGATCCTAGGGGCTAACAGGAGTTTAAACCAGGAGGAGCAATGGAGACAGAAAAGCACAGTCTCAGTTCTAGGATAAAATCAACAGAAATGGGTCATCGATTGGCCTTGAGGAAATGGTGGTGAATGACAAAGAAAGAGAAATTAAAGAAGATTACAAGATTTCTAGCTTGGAAAACTAAGAAGTTAGTAAAGCCATTTACCTGAGGGTGAGAAGACAGAGGCAGGGGACGGGGGTGGGGCAGGTGAAGGGAGAAGAGAACTAAATGTATTTAGCACTGGTTATATGCCAGACTCGGTTTATATCATAAAACCCCTAAAACAGGAGTGTATATTAGGGCAACTTGAATTTATGCTCCCATGGGGGAAAACCCTATGAAGTAGTATTTTTATTCTTATTTCACAGATAAGAAAACCATGGCTCAGAGATGGTGTTGCTCACCCACGGTTACTAGGGCAAAAATGGAACCAGGATTGGAACCTGGTTCCACAATCCATCCTCCCCCAATAGACTTCCAAGTCTGGGACATATAGGAGTCACTCAGGGCTCGGAGTCTGGAACTTGGGAGATAGGGAGGAGGTGCAGGCATCAGTTTGGGAGTCTATATTATGTAGATGGTTCTGGAATCATGGGAGCAGATGAGATCCCCGGGGGAAAGTATGTGGCATGAAAAGAGAAGGCGAGGACAGACCCTGGGAACTTTACATTTAAGGGTTACATGGGGCTTATGTTATGTTAAGCTACACATAACAGAAAGAAACAAAATTAGGAGTGTTTTTCAGTCACCACAGAGTTCAGAGGTGGGGTTTTCAGGGTTAGTATGTTGGCTTCATTAGAGACTCAGGCGCTCTCTTTCTCTTCCACCATATGTAGCATGTTTCATCCTCAAATTTGCTTCCATTTCCAAAACAATGGCCACTTTAGGTCTGACCATCCTATTTCAGGCAGTAGGAAGAACAAAGAGGCCAAAGGAAAAAGGTATCTGCCAGCCAAGTGAGCCTGCTTTTAAGGAAGTCCTCACAGAAGACCCAATGCGTAACTTCCACTCCCACTGGCCAGAACTGAGAACTATCTTCAAGGGAGGCTGGACATGTAGTTCTTGAGCTAGTCCCCTTAGTGTGCCAACTATACTAGGTTCTCTTGGTAGGGGAAGAAAGGGAATGGAAGCTGGGGAGGCCACTGTAATCTCTGCCATAAGTGGGTAGGCAGAGGAAAGAAAAAGGTAATGGAGAACATTTGGAGAGAGACAAAGAGGGGCGAGAATGATGCCATGCAAACTGTAGTAGTTAGGATGTTTTTAGTTTCAGGTGATTGAAAACCCAGCCCAAACTAGCTTAAACTTTGCTCAAGTAGCCAAAATAATTTACAGGTAGGGCAGGTGTGTTGGTTGGGGATCTGGCTTTGCAACTTTGCTGTTTTCTTGGCTCTGCCCCTGTGTGCTGGCCTTGCACTAGGGCTGGAGTCATAAGTAGTGATGGAGTGGCTGATGCAGTTCCAGGCCTCATATGTGCATTCCACACCACCCAGAGCAAGACACATCATTTTCCTAGCAAAAGTCCTGAAATTCATTCATTCATTCATTTATTCAAAAATATTCCCAAGTACCCACTGTGTGCCAGGTACTTTCCTAGGTGCTGGAGATAATGTGAGTAAGACAAACAGGGACCCTTCCCTGTTGGACCTTGTTTTAGTCATCTATTGCTGCATAGCAAGTATCCCAAAACTCAGAGGCTTAAAACAACAAATATTTATTATTTCACAGTTTCTGTGGGTCAGGAATCTGGGCACAGCTTTAGCTGGGTGCCTCTGGGTGTCTCTGACTTGGAGTTTCTCGTAAGTCTTCAATCAAGATATCAGCTGGGGCTACAGTCATCTCCAGGCCAACTAGGAGAGGATCCATGCCCAGCTCACTCATATGGCTGCTGGCAGCCTCAGGTCCTTGCTGGCTGTTGGTGGGGGACATCAGTTCATTGCAATGTGGGAGTCTCTATTGCACTGGGGGGTGAGGGTGGGAAGGAGCAGATAGAAAGTCTTTTTGTAATACAATCTCAGAAGTTACATCACATTACTTTGGCCATATTTTATGTTTTGAAGTATGTCACTAAGTCCAACCCACGCTCAAGGGGAGGGGATTACATACAGGCACGGATACCAGGAAATTCAGATCACAGGGAGCCATGCTGAGGCCGCCTACCACAGAGCTATATTCTCGTCAGTGGAGACAGACAATAAACAAACAGGTACGTTGTGCCAGGTGGCGATAAGAGCTATAAGGAAAAAGAAAGCAGCATAAGGGAAGGCCTTTCTCATGCAATGACATTTGAGTAGCATCTGAAGCAGATGAGGCAGCATTGTGGTATCTCAGAAAAGCATTCCCGCTAGAGGGAAGAGCAGGTGCAAGCTCCCTGAGGCAGGCACATGCTTGGTGTCTAATGAATCACACAACCAATGTGGCTGGAACCCAGTGAGCAAAGAAGGAGATCAAGTTAGAGAGATGGGGCAGGATTACATAGATCACACAGAGACTTGGAGGAAATGGTAAAGATTTTACTGGAAGGTTCTGTGCAGCCATGTGACAGGATCTGCCTTGCTTTTAAAAGTTGGCGGTGTGGGGAATGCAGTGCAAGGGCCAAGAGTGAAAGCAGGTAGACTAGCTGGGATCCTACTGCAGTGGCCCAGTGGAGAGATGGCGAAGTCTGGGATTAGGTGGTATTGGTGGAAGTGGGGAGAAGTGATTGGATTCCAGATATATTTGAACGATTGCTGATAGACCAACTTCAGGTAAGACAGAGAGGAGTCGAAGCCTTTCAGAATGAGCATCTCTAAGGTTGAGGTCGCCATTTGCTGGGATGGAGAAGACAAGTCTGGGAGAGTGAATCAAGAATTTGACTCTGGTCTTATGGCCAAGTTAAGTTCAAGACACCTGTTAGACAGCTAGTGGAGAGGTTGCAGAGGAAGGTGGAGTCTGGAGTTCAGGGAAGAGGTCAAAGGTAGCAACAGAAACTGGGGAGCCACCGCGTCGGAGCTCCATTTAAAGCTGCAAGACTAGATGAGGTGACTCGCTCGGGGAATAAGTATTCATAAAGAAGAGCAGACATCTCTGGACCCTTTGGAAAATGGGAGGATGATGAGGATCTGGTAAAGGGGAGGGAGGAGAAGCCAATGAGAAAGGACGAATAATTCTGGGGGGACAAACAACAGCGTAAGTGCAACCAGGAGAGCAAGAGGAGAGGTGCTCTCAACCTTCCAGATGCTTCCAGGGGTCAGGTGGTACCACTGGATATGAAAGGTAGCAGAAGGTCATTGATCATTTTAGAAAGGGCAGCCTTCAAAGAGTCACAAGGTGAGCAGCGGGACAATGGTAGATAATAGGATAATAGAAAATGGTAGACAATAGGAGGGAGACTTAGTGGGTATGGGCCTCTCAAGAATTTCAAAGTTAGGGACAATAAAAGCACAAGGGAAAACACTTATTAAGTTATGAAAAATTAGAAAATATTTACACCAATAAACAAACACTATAATTACAACCCAGACCACAGAAAGAGGGAGATTGTTTTTAGTAAATACAACAAGTGTTAGGATCTCTACAATGGAAAAAAACTCATGCAAATTGATAAGAAAAATACTAAGACTTTTTAAGGAAATGGACAAAGGACATGAACAGACAGTTCACAAAGGAGGAAATACATCTAGTAAACAAAGATAAAGAAAACTATTTGGCACCATTAGCAAGGAAAGAAATACAGATTAAAACCACAAGATGACGTGTTTTCAACTATCAAATTAGCAGAAAGCTGTTCATATCCTTTAACTCAGTAATTCCAGTTTAGGGAAACCTAAGAAACTAGCCAAAATGCAAATGAATGAGCTGCCCACAATTTTATTTATAATAGTTAATAACAGAAAATAATTCAAATGCTGAATACCAGGAGACTGGCTTAGAAAATTATGGCATATTTCATACAATGGAATATTAATCAACCACATATACACACAAAAAATGTTTGGGAAAAATTTATGATAACACAGGAAAATGCCCATATCATGTTAATTGAAAAAAAACCAAGATTGTTAATTATATACACCTTATTTTCTCACCTATGGGAAAAATATTCATAGAAAAAGGGAAATCCACCAAAATGTTCCCTGAGCATCACACAGAAAGACTGGCTACCATTCTTTTGTGCAGCACCCCTTTGCTGAGTTCTGTGCTGGCCTATTTATGCCAATTTCTGGGAGTTCAAAGAGAATTCAGAAAGTTCTGCCCTTAAGGAGTTTGCATCTAACTAATATGTGAAAAACTATTCTGTGGGAGTAAACAATAAAGTCTCAAAAGCTATAAACATAATCAAGATCCAAAATATCACAGCACAAATGAGCTCAGCTGCAAGGTGAATGTCAGCCACACAGCTGGGCTTTCTTAGTGACCCTGCCCAGAGACTGATAGGGGACTGTGGGGTGGACTTAGCTGTCAGTTGAGTTCTTGGAGACCCAAGTGCTGGAGTTAAGGTGGCCCTGACCCCAAAGGAATGAAAGTCAAGGTGTAGCTGATGGGCTGGGTAGGATGAAGCGGATGCTTCCTGCTCTAAGTGGTTTGGTGCAATCATACCTCTGTCCAGCCTCTGCTCAGAACCACCAGTGAATACAGCTGACTTGTCAGGCTCCTTCTCCCTGGGTTACTTCTGCAGCCCACCTCTTTGGCAAAGACTAGCATGGAGGTTCCTGCTGCGGTGTCAGGGTCAGGCTGGTGGGAATACCTCTGTTTGCAGGTTTCTCATGGATGGAGATGGCAAAGAACCACACATTATATTCTAGAGTCCTTTGCATGTATTGCACATATATTTTAAAAAATCCTCACTCACCTGCAAATTGAAGAATGGTGTCGTTTGTTGTGAAATCAACCAGCTGCATTGTTTGTTTTCTAGCAGTGTCCTATCCACCTCGCTTCCTTCACCTATCAAATTGTAGCTATCTGACAAACACTAAATAAGAAAAATAATGGTTCTGATAGTGTCAGGGTGAAAGCTCTCCTAGAAAGCTGCTTTCTGAAAAGTTCAAAGAGATATTCTTTAAGACTAAGTATTCTGGTCAATGATGTAGCAAGACAGATTTAGAGACAAAAGAATGGGTACATGATCTTTCAAACAGATTAAAGAGGTCAACCTAAAGGAAAGTACGTTTCTGATTGTAAAAATAAGTGCAATTTGAAAATTCACTTCAATTAGGACTGAAATTAGGACTGAAATATCTAAAGATAAACTGTCTGGGTTCAAATCCTGGCTGTGCCACTTACTAGCTGGGTGACCTTGGGCAAGTTACCTAATTTCTCTATCTTAGTTTTTTTCCCAATCTGTTAAATGAAGCTAATAATAGAACCTTTATATAAGGTTGTTATAAGAACTAAATGAGATAATATTTGTAAAGAGCTCTGAACAGTACCTGGCCTGTAACCCCTGCTATATAAGTGCTTGTTAAGTAAATACATTAATAAAACTAAAGGCTCATTTTTCTTCCTATCATTGGTTAATAAAGCAATCATGACAAGTGAAACAAGCACTTAAAGCAGTTCTGTGCCACTACAATGAAGGATTCTTCTCTGTTTCTTCTTTCTCTAGTGCCCTTCCCTTCCTCTCTCAAGCAGGTGGCTGTGCTTTCTTATGCCTGTGGCCCAAGCAATGCTCATGGGGCGGAAAGGCCATGGGAGAAGAAGGTACTGAAGCCAGTGGCTCTTCCAATCTTGTATGAAAGCCTGAGCCCACTGCAGTGGTAGTTGATGCTGGGTGTCCCAGGAAAGGTAGAGGTGGGTGAGGCCTGTGGGTGCAAGAAGAGGGGGCAGGGAGCAGTAGGCCTGTTAGGCTAGGAGCTGGAGGACCTGGGCAGGGAACAACCTCAGGGAGATGATTGTGCATTGTGCAGAGGAAGGCAGCCCCCATTGTCCCATGGCCCATGTGGCCCAGAAGTGAGGTGCTCCAGACTCCTCCTATGCCTGCAGTCGTGGACTAGGAAGATGTCAGCCTTGATCATGAGAGGACATGAGCGGTCATGTCACAGCAGCACTGACTGACAGAAATATAATAGGAGCCACATTTATAATTTAAAAATTTCTAGCCACTAGAATCTAGTAGTCACATTAAAAAAAAAAAAATCCGTCCAAGGACATAGGTGAAACTAATTTTAATAGAACATTTTATAACTATCTGAAATAGTAACATTTTGATAAGTGGTCAATATAAAGATATTACTAAGATATTTTATTTTTTATACTAAATCCATATAATGTAGTATGTATTTTATACTTACAGCACATGCCAATTGAGATTGGTGACATTTCCAGCACTCAATAGCCACATGTGGCCAGGGGTTACTGTTAGAGCCAGGGTTAGAGGCTCTTCTCTTGTGTTCCTGGTTCCACATAAGCTTCCTGAATTCTAAAATGACCCTGTCAGGGAAAAGGGATCCAAATTGTTCATGCACAAGTACTTTTGAATGTCTAGCATCAGATAGGTTCATGGTTCCCAAAGTATGTTGAGGCACCCTTGATTGCTGCAGCAAACTCACAGGGGCTTGAAGGAATATTTTACATTTTCAAGGGAAACATCTATTGGATATCCCATGAAGTACTGGCTCAAGGTGGTTCACAGTTTCAACATTAGATTGCACTAGTACATTTCTCTTTAAATGCCACTCAGCTTTGCAAAGCTGGGCTTTCGGCAGCTGCTGTGATTTAAATAGTATGTAGGAAAGTCAGTGTGGAACAAGAAACAAGGGTGACAGACAATGTCCAGTCTAATTCCGAGGTTTGAGGAGTTTGCTGTGCCCATTAGTTTCACGTGTCCCATTGGTAAGTAATGGTGGTTATGAGTAAGATAAAAAAATTTTTTTTCAATTTGTGGTTTTTAGCTTTTTGTTTTGGTGTTGAAACCCAGGTGTGTGCTTTATTTTTTAAATAGCTAAAAAGGACATGAGTACTAATTAAGTTGTTTAGACTTAAAAACTTAATAAAACAGAACTATTAGGCATTTCTTTTGGCCCAGGGACAGTGTGAAAAATCCACTGAAACACCAAGAGTGCCGAAAATATTTGGGAACTGCCTCGCAAGTTGCTCATTTAAGTACTTGGGACACATCAGAGAACAAAGCAAAGATCCTGCCTTTTTTGAGTTTATGTGAGGGGGTACAGCAGGGAGACAGACAGTAACCAACAAGGGCGACAAGTAATGCTTGAGTTGGGATTTCTTCTCATCAATGGGATGGAGTTTGTGAATCAGATTTAGGTTAAATTAAAGGTAATAAAAAAAGCTGATATTTCTTACACACCAGATGTTATAGACTTTGATTTATTACATATGTCCTTGTGTGTCATTATTTTAATGCAAGATTTATTTTAGTTATAGACTTACTGTTTGTGTCCCTCCAAAATTCATATGTTGAAACCTAATCCCTGAGGCGATGGTATTAGGAGGTGGGGCCTCATGGGAGGTGATTGGGTCATGAGGGTGGTGCTCTTATTAATGGGATTAGTGCCCTTATGAAAGGCACCCAAGGGAGCTCCCTTACCCCTTCCACCATGTGAGGACACAGCGAGAAGATGTCCACCTGTAAATCACAAAGTGGCCCTCACCAGATACCCAATCCTTGATTTTGGACTTCTCAGTCTCCAGAACTGTGAAAAATAAATTTCTGTTGTTTATAAGCCACCCAGTATGGTATTTTTGTTATAGCAGCCCAAACCAACTAAGACCAGGGTGTTCATGGAAGTGAGGAAAATAAATGCCATCTTTATGGGAACACCAGGTATCTACTCCACCCATCTGTAAGGTTAGCGCAGGAACAGCAGAGTCACGGTGCCCCATGAAGGCTGGTCATTAAACAGGAACTGGAAGGTCATTTAGGACACCGACCAGCTCTTGTGGCTGGGTTATCTCCTCCTGCCTTTGCAATGGGAATAGGTTGGTATCTACTTAGAGCCAAATCTTTTTCTTCCTGGGTGTCTTTTGGGTTCTGTTCCCAATACTCCCTTGCTCTTTCCCATGTCTGCCTCCTAGTTTTCTTATAGCTTCTGCTTTCTTTCTTTGTGTTTCTTCACTTCTGCCTCTACTATAGCCTATACCTACTCTTTTCACATATCTCCACTTTAAATTTCAGAGAGAAAAAATCTAATGGGTCCATTTTAGTAACTTTTCCCTATAGGACAAATCTCTTATCAGCAACCACCTCGGAAACCACTGGTTAGCCTGTGGACTGGCAGTTCTTGTGCCTTCCCTGGCCCAGCCATCTGAGGCCACAGTTGTGACCAGTGTGTGAGGTACCATCTAAGAATTTTTTCTCAATTGAGCTGTGGGTAGAACATTGCACCCATGCTGAGCTTTGCACTCTCAGAACAACCGGTAAGATTTTACTCTTTATTGGTATTATTTTAGAAAAAGGGGGTTACTCAGATTATTCATTGAAATTAAAATACAGTATCATTTAAAATTGCTCCAAAGATGAAATTCTTAGGTGTAAACTTAACAAAACACATACAGGATTTACATGCTGAAAACTATACAATACTGATGAAAGAAATCAGTGAAGATGTAAACAAATGAAGACATGTCATGTTCATGAATCAGAAGACTCAACATAGTAAAGATGTCAATTCTCCCCAAATTAACATATAAGGTCAATGCAATTCCTATCAAAATACCAGCAAGATGTTTTATAAATTACAAGATTATTCTAAAAATTATATGGAAAGGCAAAAGGCATGGTAAGAGCTAAAAACATTTTTGAAAAGACTAAATGGAGAAATCAGTCTACCCAATTTCAAGTCTTATTACATAGGGACAGTAATTTAGACTGGGTGGAGGGACAGACATATAGATTGATGGAACAGGACAGAGAAGCCAGAGAGAGACCCACACAAATAGGCCCAACTAATTTTTGACAAAGATGAGAAAGCAATTCAATGGAGGAAAGATAATATTTTCAATAAATAGTGCTAGAGCTATTAGACATCATGGGGAAAAAATAACCTTGGCCCATTTCTCATAGCTTATATACAAACTAACTCAAAATAGATCATGGACTTAAATGTAAAACTATAAAACTTTTAGAAAAGAACATAGGAGACTAATCTTCAAAATCTAGGGTTAGGCACAGAGTTCTTAGACTTGATGCCAAAAGTATGATCAATAAAGTGAAAAATTTATAAATTGGACTTCATCAAAATTAAAAACTTGCTCTGAGAAGGGCTCTGCTAAAAGAATAAAAAGAGAAACTACAATGTGGGAGAAAATATTTGTAAGCCATATATCCTGCAAAAGACTAGTATCTAGAATACATAAAAAACTCTCAAAACTCAACAATTTAAAAAATCTCATTAAAAAATGGGTAAAACACGAAGAGACATTTCACCGAAGAAGATAAAGAGCTCGCAAATAGGCATGTGAAAAGATGTACATCATTAGCCACTAGGAAATGCAAATTAAAACCACAATGAAATATTAATATATACTTAACAGAATGGCTAAAATGAAAAATACTGACATCAAATTCTGGCAAGGACACAGAGAAACTGGGTCTCATACATCGTTGGTGAGAATGTAAAATAGCACAACTACTTTTGGAAGCAGTTTGGCTGCTTCATTTAAAACTGAACATGCAACCACCATTCGACCCAGCAATTGCACTCCCAAGCATTGACCCCAGAGAAGTGAAGGCTGTGTTCACACAAATGTTTATAGCAGCTATTCATAATAGCCAAAAACTAGAAACTACCCAGATGTCTTTCAGCGGGCAGCTAATCAAACAAATTGTGGTACCTTCATACCGTGGAATACTAATTAGCAGTAAAAAGGAACAAACCATTGATACAGGCAATGACCTGGATGAATCTCCAGAGAATATGCCGAGTAAAAAAACCCCAATCCCCAAAGGTTACATACTATATAATTTAAGTAACATTCCTGAAATGGTAAGAATGAATTTACATATATGGAAAACAGAGTATTGGTTGCCAGGGGTTAAGGAGGGGTAGGGGTGGGAGGGAAGGGATGTGGCTATCAAAGGGCAATGTGAGAGATCCTTGTGGTGAGGGAAATAGTATTCTCACTGTCTCAATATCAATTATTTCACTTCTCATATTGCACTATACAGTTTTGTAAGATGTTACTGTTGGGGGAAACTGGAAAAGGGTACATGGTATCTCTCTGTATGATTTCTTTTTCTTTTTTGGTGGGGGTGGGGGACAAGATCACACTCTAAGGTCCAGGCTGGAGTGCAGTGGCATGGTCATAGCTCACTGCAGCCTCAAACTCCTAGGCTCAAGTGATCCTCTTGCCTCAGTCTCCCAAGTAGCTGGGACTACAGGCACATGCCATCATGCCCGGCTAATTTAAAATTTTTTTTCATAGAGACAGGGTTTCACTGTGTTGACCAGGCTGGTTTTGGACTCCTGGCCTCAAGTGATCCTCTTGCCTTGGCCTCCCAAAGTGCTGGGATTACAGGCGTGAGCCTCCATACCCCGCTTCTCTGTATTATTTATTTTTTTTACCCTATATGAGCTTTGACTAATGTATTATTTCTTAAAACTGCATGTGAATCTACAACTATTTCAAAATAAAAAAGTTTAAGTTAAAAAATGATTGCAAGGAATGTCTGATATACTTCTGCATAGAAGCCTCATGCAGATTAACAGGTTATCAGCAAGGTCCCAGCCACGATCCCACAGAGGCAAGTTTACTGATAGAACTATTTTTTTAGAAGGTCTTCGTAGATTAAAAGTACTAATGGTCCCCCCAGAACTAAATTCACTCCCTTTATCATGGGCAAAATTAAATCTAAGTATATAAAAACATCTGGAGAAAGTATAAATCCGGATGTTTTTACAGCCCTAAAAACAAGATATTAACAGGGTATTGTAAATATGTGAAATATATGTGCTTAGAAAGAGCACATGCTTATAAAATGGCTTGGGGTATGTTACAGACATTACGTGCATTGCAGCTCTCAGTTCCTGCAGTTCTGCCTTTGGACCAGTAGCTAAGACTTAGCTGTCATGGTTGATTCCTTCAGAGGGCAGAGACTGACTATCTGTCGAGTACCTGCTCTGTGCTAGGGGCTTTCCATTATCCAGGTTAATCTTTATCCCTATACTGGGAGATGAGTGATATTACTCCCAGAGCAGACAATGAGTCACTGACTTTTAAAGATATTTGTTCCAAGAGTTGACCTGAGATCAAACCCAAGGCATTCTAGGCCCAAAATGAGTATGCACGTGGCAGCCCAGGAGGTCAAACCCGGGTCTCTGAGGCTCCAAAGGCCAGCTGCTTGCTGCTACCTTTCCCCGGTCCACCAGGGCAACCACCGAAAGTAGCTTGCACTAGGTCATGTGTTTGCCAGTCCCAGCTGTCTCATCCAAATCCTGAGCTGCCCCTAGGATACAGCAAATCTTTCTCTGGCTTCCCTGTAGCTGCTGGGGCCAGGTAGAGACAGAGAGCAGGTGTGTGTGGTTGGAGGATCCCCTTTCATTCACCCCCAGCAGGTGGCTTTCTAGAAGATGTTCTTTTCCCCTTTGAAGCTGTCCTAATTGCTCATTTTAACCAGATTTTATCTTCCTGGGAGGGTTGAGGGAGAAGAAAAGAGCAGAAGAAAAGAGCAGTATAGTGAGATGTCTACTGAAGTATTCCTTCTTTGGAGGCCTCTCCATGTGTACTGTCACCGAAAGTGGCAGGCGAGCCTTCCAGGTCCCCAGTTCGAATCTTGCCGAGGCTCAGGCAGAGGCGGGTCAGCAACCAGAAAGAGCACACTGGCACAACTCCTGTGGCCTGCAGCTGCTGCCCTCCCAGGAACTCTTTATTACTCATTTGCGGGACTGTTGTGGTGGTGTGCTTTTAACTATATTTATGGAGTCCAGGATTGGGATTAGAGAAAGAGAGGGTGAGAGCGCAGGTAGGAGGAAAGAGGCTGAATGAATGCTGGGGAGTGAGGCATCTGAAAAAGCTGCCTTCACGATCACGTCCAGCCTGATATTCAGACCATTACTGATTATCTTTTTTTGTCAACAATTATATGCATTTTATTTTCAGCATCTTTACTTGATCCTTTCTAGTGATCATGTGCTGTTGTTTTATAGCATCTTGTTCTCATTTCATGCATGTGATTCCCTACTTTGGTTCTCTGAGCACCAGGAATCAACCTTGGCTGCACATTGGAATCACCTGGGAAGTTTAAAAATACTGATGTTTGGAAAATAATGATTACCAGGGGCTGGGGAGGGAGGAAAAGGGGAGTTGTTGTTTAATGGGTACAGAGTTTCAGATTTGCAAAGTGAAAAAGCTCTGGAGATCTGCTTCCCAGCAACGAGAATATACTTAACATTACTGAACTGTACAATTAAAAATAGTTAAGATGGTAAATTTTATGTTATGTGCTTTTTAGCACATAATAAAAAATAAATAAATAAGAATACTGATGCTTGCACCTAATCCCAAGAAATTCTGACTTAACTCCGAGGCAGTTAAGACTGGGGAACAAGTCTAGTCCAGGGAGTAGTGGGCAATGAACTCATAAAGCTCTGTGATGTTGTGATACGATACAAAGTATATGTTTGGTTTTCCTCCCCAGTTCCTGGCACAGGGCTCCTAAAACCCTTGTAATTGCCGAGCAATAGGGGTGCTAGGTCTACCTTTTGTTCTAATATTTGGTCTATAGTTCCTGATGTGGAGCTCCTAAATCCTTTGGAATTTCTGGGGTGATACAAGTGTCCTTTGTTCTAATTAGGCAACTCTTGGTGGGTTCCTGGATAGCTTTAGGAAGCATTGTGGTCACCAGAAACCTTGATTAAAAGCTTGGAACTTTCAGTCCCAACCTCTATCCTCTGGGAAGGGGAGAGGAGCTGGAGATGGAGTCAATAATCCATCATGCCTATGTGATGAAGCCTCCATAAAAATCCCTGGACTACAGACTTCAGAGAGCTTACAGGATGGTGAACACATTCACATGCTGAAGTCTGGCGCATCCCAGCTCCTGCCCGCAGGACCCTTCTGGATCTCACCCTATGTACCTCTTCATTTGGCTGTTCATTCGTATCCTTTATCACATCCTTTATAGTAAGCCAGTAAACACAGGTAAACATAAGTAGTGTTTCCATGAGTTCTGTGAGCTGTGATAGCAAATGGGAACCTCCAATTTGTAGCCAAGTTGGAAAGAAGTGAGGGTAAACTGGGGAGCCACTACCTGAAATTGGCATCTGAAGTCTGGGGGCAGCCTTGTGGGACATCTGCACTAACTCAAGGTAGTTAGTGTCATAATCGAATTGCAGTTGGTGTCCAGAGTCAGAGAATTGGTTGGTGTGGAAAAAATCCTGACACATTTTGTGTCAGAAGAGTTGAGTTTAGCAGAGAAAAACAGTGTTTCCTACTTAAACTTCTAGGTGACTTTAGTTTGCAGCTGAGACTGAGAACTGTCCTGAAGATCTGAAATTACTACTTTTCAAGTCCTTGTTGTTCTGGTAACTCTGTTTTCTCAGGTGCAATTTCCTCCTTTTGTTGTGACTTTTCTCTTTTTGATGGTGTTGATCAAAAGCCTTTTTCCGAGGCTGACTGAGCTCATCTTCTGCCACCTGGGCTACACCTTTGCCTACACCCTGGGCTTTAAGTCCCACATGGAGGTTATGAGTTGGGCACCTTAGCTTACCTCAGGGTTTCCCACCTCTTCACTTCCTTGAAGAATGTTGATCAGCCTTTACAGAAAGGGATCTTCCTAATATTCAAGAGTGGATGTGTTGTTTTTTCTCTCTCCACCCACTCTTCTTACCTTGTCTTTCTCTCCTTTGTTTTGTATCTTTTAAAAATCTCTTCTCAGGGTCTTATGTAGGAGGTAGAGATTTCAGCATAAGTTTAGTCCACATTCTTGAAATCTGGAGATTTTGCTTTTTCACTTTATGAACTTTTGTGTTACTTGAATTATTTTGCCACAAATGTATTACTTTTGTAATAATCTTTTTTTCTGTTATTGTTCTTTTTTTTAATCGAACTTTTGCTTGAAAAAATATGTAACACAAACATACAGTTTAAAAACATAAAAATGAGGAAAACCAGGAGAAAACAGAATGGCATCTTCCAACTGCTAAAAGAAAATAACTGACAAACTAGAATTCTAATCCTAATGAAAACATCCATCTGTGTCTGGCCTATTTCACTTAGGAAAAAGTCCTTCAGGTTCATTCATGTTGTCACAAATGGCAGAATCTACTTCCTTTTTTTAAGGCTGAAGAGTATTTCATTGCATGTGTACACTACATTTTCTTTATCCCTTCATCTGCCAATGGAGATTTAGATTACTTCTACATCTTGGCTACTATGAATAATGCTGCAGTGAACATGGGTGTGCAGATGTGTCTTGGAGATCTGGATTTCTATTCTGTTGAATATACGAATACACATGATCTCACTTTTATGAGGAATCTAAAATAGTCAAACTCACAGAAGCCTAGAGTAGAATGGTGGTTGCCAGAGACTGAGGGTGGGGGAAATGGGGAGGTATTGTTTAAAGGGTAAAAGTTTCAGTTACACAAGATGAATAAATCCTAGAGATCTACCATATAGCTTAATGCCTACAGTTAGAAATATTCAAAAATTTGCTAGAAGGGTAGATATTAAGTGTTCCTATCATGGACAAAAAGAAAAAATCACACAAAAAGGTAAAGACGGTAGGAAGAAAGTTTAGGAAGTGCTGGATATGTTCATGGCTTTAATCATGGTGATGGTTTCAGGGGTGTATATTTATTTCCAAACTCATCAAGTTGTATACATTAAATATGTACAGCTCTTGAATGTCAACAATACTTCAATAAAGTCGTTTTTAAAAATCTATCAAAAATAAAGATGGGGAATTCCATTTCCAGAATAGTAACATAGCTTCTTGTTGACCAAGTTTTTTACAGATGACAATTATAAACTCTAGACAAAATATACAAAACAACTGCCTGAAGTCAGACTAAGGTTTGAAATCTCAAACCAATAAAGGTAGTCAGCCTCTCAGGCTTGGACTTCACAGCAGTAATTCTCATGCTTTATGTGACCCAGAAGGTGGATATTTATAAATTTCCCACTTGAAAACATGTTCAAGTAAGTCTGAAAAATATTAAGACAAGCAAAGTTTATCATAGATCTTTTTAGTTGTATTATGTTTAATTTCTTCTGCATTCCTAAGAGGATAGTGTATCGTAGTTCAGTTTCTAAACTTATTTAAACAGGTATTCCTTTCTTTCATTAAATGTCTCTTATCTCATAATACAAGTTAGTGTTCCAAAAAAAATTTTTGAGAATATTTTTAATCAAAATTCTACACAATTACTCAATATATTTGAAACTATAAATATATTCAAACTTATTACCAAAAACAACTCAAAAATATCATATTGACTATGGTTTATTCCACTTATTTAATATATAAACATATACTCCTTTCTCTCTAGGAAATTCCACCCGTCCATCCCTAATTGCAAGGCATTGTTCCAGACACTCCAGAATTATGGGGAAGAGAAAAAGTTATAAGAAAACTTAAACAGGAATATAACTTATTAATGATATGACAAGTCAATATACTTGGAATACAGATTCCCATAAAATCTATACTAGTCATTTTTTGTTGTTGTTGAGTTCTTACTACAGGAGCCGAGTCGGTATTAATTACACACTATATAAGAGATAGGATTAATTGGAGAATTAGGAAAAGCCACAAGTTCTCAATTTATTTACCAGTCAAATAATTTAACTTATATGACCAATATTTCTTCTAATTTCTAAGACATTATGATCCTGTCACTTATTTGTAATAATGAATTTTTTTCTTTTTACCAGAGATGGGTAAAAGATAGTGATTAAGGACTTGGGTTCTGGAAACTCAGTTCGAATCATCACCCCTCCACTCGCTGCCTAGAGTATCTTGGGCAAGTTACTTCATCCCTCTTTGTCTCTGTGTCCTCAGCTGTAAAACAGGAATAATAGTAGTGCCTATATTATAGGGATATTGTGGGGATCAATATCTCTAACTATAACATTTAGGATAGCACTCAGCAATCAGCAGCAATAAATGTTAACTTTTATTAGAGTAACGGGATGTGTCTGAAGTGCCAATATCGCCTCATTTTTGGAGTAAAAAAAATAGATTACTTAATGCAGTGCCCTCTTGTGATAATTATCCACATTATAGTCTTTCTCTTCAGGGTAAGTTCCTGGGCTCTCTTTTTCCTTACACTAGCAACTAATATTAGCTATCATTTTTGAGCACTTATTACATGTCAGTTCTCCACTAGACAAGTCCAGTGTATTTCCCATTTGATCTCTGAAATATCCTTGTCATTATTCCCATTTTTCAGATAATAGAAATTAAGACCCACAAAGATTCATGAAAGTACCCAAAGTCACAAAGCTCATCAACTAAATAAAGCCAGGAATCTCTTAGCATGTTGTGACAGATTTTCCAAAAATGACCACAATGATCCCCTTCCCTTCAAATGCTTTTCAACAATGTGCTTCAGTGATCTTTGCATTTGTACCTGAATTTGTATTTGCCATGTGGTTCAACTGCAACTGACAGGATGCTGCAAAAGTGATACCATGTGACATCTGAGGGTAAGTTAGCCAAGGCCATGCAGCTGCTGACTGGTTCTCTTGGGATGCTCACTGAGGGAAGTCAGATGCCATGTAAGAATTTGGAATACCCTGAAAGCTTCCTGCTGGACAAGCCACGTATAGGTACATTTGCTGATTTTCCCAGCTGAGCCCATCTTCCCAGCCATCCCTTCCAAGGCCTCAGACATATGAGTGAAGCCAACTTGGATCCTCTAAACCAGTCCATCTACCAGCTGAGTACCACTTAAAGATAAAGTTGACTGTATAAATTGCAGAGGAATTACATAGTTGAACTCTGTGAATTTCTGACCTACATTATCATGAGACATAATAAAAAGGTTGGTGCTTTGAGTCACTAAGTTTTGGAATAATTTGTTATGCAACCATAGTAACTGGAGCACACATGCACTGATTTCATTGTAAATTGATTTTACTTTGCTATCAGTCAACGCATGGGTTTGCTTTTTGGACAGCACTCAAGCCATTGTTCACATATGAATTCCAGTCTCTTCTAACTAAAATCAATCTGAACCATTTATTTAAAACTTAACATACTGCTCTGTGGCTGGATAACTAATTCATTTCAAATCTTCTGCACTTTTAAATTATTCTACCAAAATATAAAAAGTTCAGCTCTGAAGTAATCAAAAGTTAACTTGAGATAGCAATCAAGTTCTAAATGCAAATAAGAATACTGTTTACCTTAACAATTAACTATCATCTTAGTGACAGTGAGTTTTCTTGCTTTCTGGAATAAGTTTGCCAACTAAGATTACTTCAGTGACTCCATTAGACTGCCAATGCATGAAATGGATATCTACAATGGATTCTGAATGGTTGATTTTTGCTGTTAAGTTTTATCAGAAACATTATGAGGTCTGGATACAGTGGCTCACTCCTGTAATCCTGGCACTTGGGGAAGCCACGGTGAGAGGATCACTTGAGGCCAGGAATTTAAGAACAGCCTGGGCATAGTGAGACCCTGTCTCTAATAATAAAAAATAATAAAAATTAAAAATAGAAATATTATGAGATGTATAGGAGAGATTGAGAACTTGGGGTCTGATCCTGTATCACTCATTCTCTACTCTAAATGTAGCCGTCAAAGTCCATTTTCTCCTCTAGGTCTTAATTTCTCATGTAAAAAGAAATAAGGGGATTATCACTAAAATATCCTTTATTTCACGGGAATGCTGGGCAAATGAATGTTTATTTAACATCTAGTTGAAGATGAAAAGCAAAAGAATACTTAGGTTTGACCTTTGATGCACTTTTTGAGTCAATTTAATTATCAGTTCAAGAAAAACGCATTAAGTTGCCAATAGAGAAACATGTCTATACCAAATAATTTTATGGTAAAAGTTTTTGATCTGATTTTAATGTAACATTCACGAGGATGTGCATTTATGAAATTTTGAATAGAATTAACATATATGTTAAAATAATAGCAGCTCAGAAAATATACTTCATTTTTTATTTGAGACATATGCATTTAAATCAGTTAGTTCTAAAACTTTTGTTTAGAGATGAAAGAAGGAAAAGCGAATTGTTCTTATCTAGGTTTCTATCTAGGCTTGAACTGAGATGACATCAAGAGCTGATGCATGTATTTTTAACAACACGATGAATAATGGAACCCACAGCACTGCGGACAAACTTAAATAAAAAGCTCTGTGATACCATTGCTAGCCTATCACACCACCACTAGTTATAAACTCAATCTGTAAGCACTCGGTGAAGAGTTTTGAGACTGAAATTTCTTCCCAGGGACTTGATGAGTTTCCTTTTTGGAGGACTGTATGCAAAGAATACACAGGTTCTTTCTAAAGTTTTAAAATAACACCTTTAAATAATTATGGGGAAAGAAAATTCCCAGTTAAACAGACCGAACATGAGTTAATCTCTGCCCTAAATCAAAATCCATGCTAACATGAAGTTAAAGGACTATTTTAAAAAGGAAATTTATAGATACAAAAAGAACAGAAGATGGCATTATAACAGATCAGACCTTTTAATAGAATATTGGAGATAGAAAGCAAATAGAAAAGCAGGAACTAACTCAGAATTCAGCAGAATTCTGGAACCTACCTGCTTACAAAAAAGTCCAGTAGGAAGGAAACCAATTTCCATCACAACTCTGAGCAATACAAGAGTAGAAAAGGCCAGATAGCATAATATGGAAAGCTGAAATTTGGGTGGGGTTTAAATCAGGACACCTGTTAAAGGAACAGTCCAAACTCACCACTCATGCTGACAGATGGCTGCCCCAACCCAAAACAAAGAGATGTTGAACTAGAGACTCCCAGGACTCAGGAAACCAAAAATCACTCAAGGCAAGGGTGAGAGGCATTTAAATTTTAAGATCCCATATTTTAAAACTGAAATTGGAATTGTCTTATGTCATTATGGTGCCTGTCTAGGCAAATCCAAAATCTGTAGGGCAGGCCCTTAGAGAGTACTGGCTAGAATTCTTGAGCACAAACTGAAGGTCCTATCCACAGGCAGAATTTCTTTTTCAGGAAATCCCCATGTCTGCTCTTAAATCCTTTCAACTGATTGAATCAGGCCCCCACAGATTATTTGGGAATATTCTCCCTGATTTAAACCCAATGATTGTGGACTTTAATCACAGCTACAAAATACCTTCACAGCAACAACAAAATTACTGTTGGTTGGATAACTGGGGACTATAACCTAGCCAAGGTTACAAGTAAAACTGACCATCACTCTAATATTAGGATGACATTCCTACAAAATGATTATACATTTAATAGGCATCACCCATGCATACAGAACATCCAATCATATTGATAGAATCCAATGGTTTAAAAATGAAAAAAAGAATCAATTTAAAGAAAATGTGAAATAGGAAATTCAGAATCAAATAAAGAAAAACTTGAATAAACAGGAAAGGTTTAAAGAACAATAAAAAAAACTTTAAAAACTGTAATATATATTTTTGTCCATATAAAAAAACAAATTTTTGTCATAAAATAAGAATAGAATGCTGTTTTATAGGAGTATTCAGAGAATTAAAAAGGGAACATGGTATTTTAGAATTTAATAGCACAATTAAAAATTCAGTAGAAAATCCAGAAGAAAAACTTGAATGATTTTCCCAGAGGTTAAACAAATCATAAGGAGATAGAAAATAGGAAATAAATTTCAAAGAAACAAGGTAAGAAAACGTTCAAGTATTGAAGGGCATGCGTTTCCAGAATAAAAGAATCAACTATGTGCCCAAAAAAATGAGTGAAAAAACACCCCACTGATATATTACCAGCAATTTTCAAAATACCATGAATATAAAAAGGTCCTAAAAGTTTTCAAAGGAAGATCTACATGTAAGATATAAAGGAATGGAAGCCAGAATTGCATGGGACTTCTTAATAGCAACCCTGGAAGCTGAAAGTAATTGTATCAGTGCTTTGGCATTATCAACTAAAAATAATTTTTAACCAAGAATTCTGAGAAACATTATACACTCAAAGTTAAAAGGCAAAATGATATTTTCAGGCAAACAATTGTCACAAAAACTTTACATCAAAGAAATCTTTCTCAAGAAGCAAATATTAACTGATGATACAATGACATGCCTTATAGAAAGCAAGAGGAAAACAAAGAAAAACTAAGAAAGATCCAGGAAGCTGGACTCTATACGGGGAAAGAAGGAAAGCAAAATTCCTGGATCATAAAGCACTGCAGGGCAGGCCCAGAGAGCAGGAATCTGTATCAGAGGAGAGGACAGATCCCTAATCTAATTAGATTAGATCTCTAACCTAATCTCTAGGAGCTCCGCCCCTAGGAGAAATTGAGGGTGGGTGGAACCTGATGTGTTTGATTATATTGAGAGGAGTTTTATAGTTCTGCCAAAGAAAACTAAGCCAAAGGAGGAGAAGAGGAAGGCCAGTATCTTCCAAGAAAAACAGAACTGTACATCAAAGCAAATATTATCATCATAGAAGACAATGTAGTTCATTTGTCAAAAATATTTACATATTATCAATATGATCATATTAACAACATTATTGGAGAGTTAAGACAGGGACCTACTTTTCAAAATTATAAATCCTTTGGTACTACTTGACTTTTAAAACTATGTACAGCTATTTCTTGGACAGAAAAAAATAAATTTTAAATTTAAATTAATAAAAGTAAGGAGAACCACCTAAATTCTTAAAGTTCTTTCCAAGTTTTTCATTTTATTTCAAATGAGCTTAGTTTCCTTTCTCCAAAATGAGAATCTTGGTAAAATTATTGCTATCTTGTCTCTCAATTCTATTATATATCCTGTGAGTCCATGTGTCTACAGAAGTGAATTATTTCATTCCACTGGTGAAGAAGAATTACAAATCTGTCAAGAAATATATCATTAAATTCATTTTTGGAGCTGTTTTCTAAAGTTCACTTTTCCTAGGTTAATAACTTGTTTTCAAGACCCATCTAGGTATACAGCTAATCTTTATCTCTGCATTCCAATCTTTAAGAAGCAGCATATCTTTAAAAGCTGATGAATGCCCCATGAATTTCATAACAGAATTATCTTTTAAGAAGGAGATGGCTCCCTGGAATACCCAGTAGTTACCATTCCTGAACTTGCCCACCTTCTCTCTAAATAACTTTTAAGACACATTTTTCTTTTTCTGAATTTATCATAGTTATATTTTTGAAAATGAATTATGTGGTAGAACTAATAATACAGTACAAGAAGCCCTGACTGGTTTATGACAAGGTGAATTCCAAAATCAAAGAAGCACAATTTGCTTTTTCACATTAAAGGTCAAATTTACAAAATGTCTCTCAAAGGCACTAGTCTGCTTGTCGACTTTATCAAATAAATTCTAGATGTATTGATTCAATCATTTTGATTGGCATATAGAATATGCCCTACCAGGAAGATTACCTAATTCCATATTACATTCTCTCAACAGATACTAAAGCTTAAAAAGACAGAATCAAGTTGGCATAGTTGTGCATAACATCTTTTAAGATACACAAGCTTCGACTTTTTAAATATAAAATATCGTAGAAACTAAGAACAAATATCCGAACCTTCCGAGAAAACTAAAGCAATATTTCAGAGATGATCATTTGAATTTTGCCCATATATTTTACAAATGAATTGACCAACCTATTTTAAATGAATGGATGGAAATGTCAGTACTTTTTCCTTTAAAATAGATAAGAATTTTTAAAATACAATGGAAATGTAACTGATCTATATTTGTAGTCAAAATAAGGTGAAAAAATATATATACTATTTAAAATATTTTCAGCTTTGAACAAAAATTTAAACAGCCATAAAAATGTTAAAGCTGATATTGAAGTAATATTTGAGTATCTTCTTGGTGTACTCTGTTTAGTAAGCCTCTGTAGAGCCAAGGCTAAACTCTACAACATCAGGAAGAATTCCTAGTATATTCCATCTTCAAAAATAAATTATTAGTCACTTGCTTCTGCATCATGCTTAGCAAGGTTACGATGTGAGATTTTATACTAAAACATTCATCAATTCTGAAATTTGAGACTTGTAATAGTTTCATATCTGTATTTTAGGACACTTTTAGCTGTAAGGGTAAAACACCGAATCAAACTGGCATTTGAAGCAAAATAAGAAATGAGGAAGCTATTGCACAGGCAGCTGAAAAGTCTCATCCAGACTGTAAAGTAGTCATAGGACTCAATTTCCTTCTCTTAGCTCTGCCTTCCATGTTGGCTTTGTCATTAGAGTTTATCAGTTGCTCCGAACAGAGCCAGTTAAGCACCATTCTTGGTGGCAGCGGCCCACTGAGGCAGTGAAAACTCATGCTTCCTTCTCCCAACAGTCCTAGCGGATGCACCCTTGGCTTTAGTTAGTTCCAAGTCTATTATTAAACCAATCCCTGTGGCCAGTAAAATACACTGCTTGGAAAAGCCATGACTGAATTCCAGGTCTACCACCGCAGCACATAGACTAACGATGGGAGGAAGGTGTGGTTCTCCAGAAGATAACTGGAGTCCTCTTCCTAGAGAAAAATGAATGGATACTGGATCACAAAACCAAAAGTCATCAACTTGAGTTCCTATCTGTTCTATTTATGTTCTTCTTAACCTGTAACTTCCAATTTGTTCCACAAGTCAAGGAAAGATTTTGTTCAGTTAGAGATTTGTTTGCCAGTGCCATGCCAGAGAAGACTAATAATCTTCTTTATTCACAGTTTCATCTAAACCATAATTCTGTTCACCACTTCCCTTCCCCATACTGTCATAATCTTCAAGGCATAAATGAAGTTCTTTGTTATGATAATGATATAGCAATATGATATGCATTCTAGTGAGTTACAGTTCCTGGAACAGATACATGGATTTGAAAGCTATGATTCTTAAAACTAAGAACTTCATGTGATAATATCTCAGCTTTATAGGGTATAGTAAATTCATTTTTCAAATCAAGTATGAATGACACATCAATTTAAGAGTATATTTCCACTTTAAAAAAAATTAATAGTTTTCTATTCTAGAGTTTCAAATCTCTTTAGATTATATCCCTATGTTCTTTAATTGTATTTGAAAAAGTAATTGCAATTATTAACTCTAGCTTTACAATGAGACATGGTCAAAGTTCTTGTCTTATAAGCTTATGCAGTAATTAAAACACAGGACCAGGAAATTTCTAGGAAAAAAAATAAATCTCAATGTCTCAGTATAATCAATGAAAATTCAGGGGACAAATTGTCATTAGACCCCTAGACAAAGAAATGGATTCCAAAACTCTTTCTAGTTTCATGACCCATATCCTCTCCCTTACACATGACTTCAATGCATTACTATTACTCAAATAAGACATTAGTGGCTTTTTTGGCCACTTCTTTCAAAATAATCAAAATAATCATTTGAAAACAATAAACTTCACCTTCTATGTAAGACAAGTCAGACTAAGTCTATTTTTTGTTTCTCACTGATTCAAACTGATTTTTATGTGACACATAACTGTTAAGCAACAACCTTAAAATAAGGTGGATGCATCTTTCAAACACCCTAAGCTTCCTTTTATAACACATTATATATTGTTAATTCTCATCATTCCCAGTAGTTATGTTCTATAAAATTGCTACAAATAATGAATTATCAAATACTCAATCATTTCTGCTAAGGGATATATACCCAGTTAGATTCCTGTGAGTCTCTGGTTACAGTTTCCTCAACCAATCAATGGATAACCTTGTTTTAGACATGTTTCTGTTTAAAGACTCCCTAGTTCTTATTGATTCATTGCATATACAGTTGTTATATATATGGTTGATTCCTTAACATTGAACTCACAGCCAACATACTATGACTCATGCCTAAACAAAGCTTATCTAACATACATATGTTCTCTTTGAGGCAAATCACAGCCCTCTTGTGCTTAGAAACACTACACGGTACTTCAGCACGATGGTTGGGGGTCATTCTAAATAATGAAATCACCAAGTAAAAAGCATATAAATGGAAAAAAATATGGCACTAAATAGACCTCAAAAAGAACACTTGTTTACAGTATGAGAGCTGAAAAAGGAAGGCAGAGCATTGCCTCATTCCACCTCAGCTGGGAAGATGCACATTGGGTAACTCAAGTTTTGCCGTACTCTGCACATGTCTGTGCATGTCGAAAGTATTGATTTTGAGGTTACACATAAATTTTACCAAGTCAGTGAATTTGCAAATATGGTACCCATAAACAATGAGGATGGATTGCATCTCCCATCTATGACTTCTCTGAATCCTTCTTCAGCATTTCATATTCTGCTACCCACCACTATGTAAACCAATATTTTATGCGTTCTACATTTATTTGTATCAAAACTTTCATAGTCCTCTTTCAGTTATTCTTTTCTGCTATTTTCTAACGATTTGAACAAAGCAAGTTTTATTTTTTTCACTGTTTTCTGTTTTGATTCCATTTGGAGAAAGTAGAAAAATGTATACAATCGTATTTGTTAATACATGGCATTCTGTCTTACTCTAGCTTTTTAGATGTCACTTGCTCTGTTTTTTAAATTAATAGTTCATTTTCGAGCTGAAAATTATACATTTATTAGTTGACATTTTTAGGCTTCTCTAAAGAGGCAGCTGCTTGGTGCCTGAGGCCAGAATGAGATTTGCATGATCTTTCATTGAGAGGTCAGAAGCTAAGCTGGAATTGAAAGCTTATTTCTGAGTTACTTCTTCATTGCTAGTCCCTTTCTTCTAATGCCAAATAGAAGAGAGAATCCACAGATATTTGAAATTAGAAATACAAGCCCAAATACCAACTTTGAAGTATTTCAGTCCTCTCCATAATGAAGAAAAAAAATTTTTTTCTTAACTGTATATTTTAGGACTGGAAAAAGCCATGAAACTATTAGAATCTTTAAATTCGATCTCAAAATCATCTTCACACCTGTTATACCTTTTTTCCAACTGTCTCGGCTAATTAGGTATATAGAAAAAAAAGGTGAGAAAATGTTTATTACCCTAACTTTTCATAAAAAGATAACCTAGAATTTCAAGCCTTCTACCTTTCCTACTTAGCAAACTCTGTCTTTTATTTGTGAAGGATTCAAATAGTGACTTTGTGTACAGTCTAGATGATAGCCTGAAATACTGGCATTCAGAAATGTGGAGAAAGAAACCTTTAGGCGAAATGGTGTTAACAGATTTCTTGAGTTTTCTTCATAGCTTCTGATGGTTTAGTAGCTTTCTTTTATCCTTTGTCCCTCCCACTGACACATGGTTATTCTGTCTGGTGTCATTTCACTGGCCACTTAGTGAAACTAAGTTTCTATTGCAAAGAAGCAGCAGCATAACAAAGTTCAAATTTACGTTGCTTTATCTTTGTTACTCGTGTCTGATCTTTGGCCTAATAATCCAGGGCGCTAACTGTAACCACAGGAAAATCAAGATGAGGGTAAGGGGTGAGTTAGTGCTGTAAAAGATAAAAGAATCAAAAACAACATTCATAGTGACTTTCATTTTGAAGTTATCTCTCTGTAGGTTGTTCTTATCTAAGTTGCAGTTGACTGGTTATTAAACTTGGATTTTCTGCTTTTATATGATTCACTCTTTGGGAGAACTAATTGTCCTCTTTGTTTTTAAAAATTGAATCTTGGAAATTGCTTTGTAAATTATTTTTTGAGATTTTTAATAGTGTAGATAAGGAAATCAAATAAATTTGAAGTAAGAATGTATACTGTATATTACCTATTCCATAAAGTACAACAAAGTTGAGGGTATGGTATCATAAAGACAGAAAATCTAAAATGGTCCACTGAGTCATCCTTCAGCCTTCATCACATCTGCCCTTCTACCACGACAGACAAATACTAACACAGGCTTTGGTGTACTGAGGCTGGTTCATGCTGGCTCATATGAGTCCAAGAGTGCACATTTCCTCCCCAACGCACCCGTGGGTTCATGATGGTGGCTTGCAATTGACCAGGGAAGAAGAATTTACACCTTGGAAATCAGAAAATGCTACAACTAGGTTCCCCCCAACCTTGGGAAATTCGGTTGTTAAACATTCGTTATCACACCACAGAAATACAGTAGCCCTTATCCAAGGAGCATACATTCCAAGACCACCAGTGGATGCCTCAAACCGCAGATAGTAGCAACCCCTATATATACTACCTTTTTTCTTATACATACATACCTATGAAAAAGTTTAATTTTCAACTCAGGCACAGTAAGAGATTTCAACAATAACTACTAATAAAATAGAACAATTATAACAATATAATGTAATAAGAGTTATGTGAATGTAATAAATTATTTTATTGCTTATAACCATACTGTGTGGAATCTCATTTTCCCACTGGTGCATAACATACTGGCCAGAAAGCATACCATTTAAGTTACTAAACAATCACATTTTGACATTTAATGAGCATTTACATATATGCATATAAGCCTCAGGTATTTCTTTTTAAAACTTCAATCTCAAAGTTATTTATCATTATTTTTATTGTTATTGTTGGGGTAATTCTTATGCTGTTGTCATAATTAATGGTTATACAGAATTAATCGCATACTTATCAATTCTCTTTACTCAGGATTGCTTCTTGAATCCCACTTATTTCTAGGTTCAAGATCCTGCTTATTGATGTACAATCTTTAGCAGCATTTTCAGCAATTATTTGAGATTAAAAAGAAACATTCTTGGGCTCTGATTAATTTATTCTTTTTTTTAACTCACTCTTAAATGATAGGTTAGTTGAGTTTTGAGTTTTAGTTTCCAACTTCCAAAGATGTTATTCCTTGTGGGACCCTTTAGAGATACAAGTCTGCCATCAGTACATTGTCATTATTTTTCAATGATGGAATGTCTTTTCTCTCTGGTTGCTTTAAAAGTTTTCTCTTGTGCTTGGTTTTATATGGTTTCATTGTAGTACATCTAGGTATGATCTGTTTTATTTATTCTATTTAGAAATTAGTGAGTGTCTTCACGTTAGATTCTTATCTTTCTTTCACTCAAGAAAATTGCTGCCCATAATCTTTTTGAATATTTCTCCCCTACTCTCTGTTTTTTCCTTGCAGATTTATATTTGGCCATCTCTGTATGGCATCCATATTTCTTCATCTTTTCTATTTCCCATTTCTTTATCTTCCTATAGTCTATTCTGAGTCCCTAAGCTGTATCTCCTGGTTTATTAATTCTTTCCATAGTTTTGCCTAATATTCTCTCTAACCATTCTATCAGGTTGTTAATTTCAATGAATATATTTTTCATTTCCTGAAGTTCTGGCTGGGTAATTATAACAGCGCCATCTGTTCACTCCTTATAATGTTCTGTTTTATCATTATAGTTTCAATTCTCTTTTTTTTCTTTATTGAAGTGTAATTTACATATCATGTCTTTACTCCATTTTAAGTGTATAATTAAATGGTTATTAGTAAATTTACCAAGTTGTACAGCTATTCACATAAATCAGTTTTAAAGGATTTCCCACCCCCCATTGAGATCCCTAATACACATCCCCACATACACTTCAAGCATGCCCCTCCCCATCACAGTGCTCACCACATCCTCCGGATGTGGGTCCAGCCCCCACCCTCAAAATCCCCAGTGAACACTACCACCATTTAAGCACCATAGTGTCAATCAGTCAGTACCAATTTGATGGCGAGTACAAGTGGGGCCCATTCTTCGGATCTTGTGTCACCTCACTTTG
>CAUYRT010048908.1:0-107840 GCA_963574885.1 Lepilemur ruficaudatus
CTTCTGCTCTCCCTTTGCTGCAACCATGGACCTGGTTATCATCTGTGGCTTATGTACCATGATCTGTAAACCTGTATCTTGTTCTTGCCCTATAATCCTATCTTTTTCTTTCCTCAATAAACCTCATTTTCATGCTTGAAATTTTGGCATGTCTGGTCATTCTTCGGCCATGGGCACACCAAGAACAGACATTTCAGATTGAAACCTGACAGTTATTTAATGCTTATTCTGTGCACAGAATTGTGCCAAGGCTTCATATGTGTCTCATGACATTCCCATTACTATAGCATGTTTAATATTATCTTTTGACTGGTGAAGAAATTGATGCTTAGAGCAGTTTTGGAGTTTTCCAAAATCCATACAATAGAGTCAATAAATAATGTTACCAGGATTGAACCCAAGCATTAAGTCCTAGGTTCTAAACAACTGATCCCAAATCTAACCTTAAGCCTCTACACAAGGCTTTTCAGCTTCCAAAATGCATATTGAAGTGAAGCTCTTCCTGTAAGGACTATTTGACCTTCTGACTAGGATACTGACTTCTTCTTGGATCCTGATGTTGGTATATCTCTGAAATAATTCTTCTTCTTATTTTAGAACATAAAGCCCCTTGCTGAATTTCTAAGAACATATTCATGAGCATTTCCAGTCTCCTATACCTTCTTTATTCTATCTCTTTTTTCCTTAACTTAAACTTAAGAGCATTTTAGAGAAATAGTATATTTTTTTATTATTGCTATACCAATAAACACATATTTTATGGCTTCAAACAATACAAATTGATTATCTTATAGATACATAGTTCTGTAGGTTAGAAGTGCTACACTGACCCATGTAATTAGATTTGGCCCACTCAGGCGATCCAAAATAATCTAACTTAATATCATTGGCAAAATCCCTTTTGCCATTTTGGGTAACCATACTCACAGGTTCCAAGGATCAGGTCATGAATATCTTTGGAGGAACTATTATTTTGCCTACTACAGAGATTCAACCTGTCCTCTATATTCCATAGAGGATTTGTTTGTCAAAAGTTCCCTTTATTCATCATAAGACTATTCTAGTCAATTCAATTCAGCTTATTTCTTCATCTTAATTGCTCATTGTGTAGGGGGCACCACAATAGATGTTGTAGGAAAAAGCAAAATATAAAAAGTGTATATTATAGTTCAGGACCTTAAGGTGTTTACAACCTTGCTGGATAGACATGATATAGAAGAATTAACTAGATGAAAAAGTGTCCTGAGTTGTATCTCAAATTAAATATACAATGTAAGGCTTTTATCCATTTGAAACCTTTGGAAGATATGATTTTAAGTTCATTCTGGCTTATGGAGTAAAGCAAAATGCTAAGTATAGGAAAGTCAATATTTTTATTTTCACTTTCAACTTGGTTATGAGAAGTGTTTGTAGATGAGGAAACTGAATCTCAAGAAGTAATAAATTTCCCAAGGCCATATAGAAAATAAATTGAAGAGCCTGTATTTAAGTCCAGTTGTATCTGACTCTGAAGTAAATGTTCTTTCCACATATGCCTCTAGACAATACTAAATAGTTCCCCCAAAAATCAATTGATTCCTTGCATTTCTAGTTGGACATCAAGCCACTGTTTTATTAAATAACTCTGCACACTACAAGAAGACATAGCCTTATTATTTATTTTGTTTCTGTGTGGGGTGAAGCTAGGTGATGGATTTTAAAAAACTGAGCTCTCATCTCTTTGAAAGTGGAGCACTTTGTTTTATTTAGTGTGTGTTGAACAATGGCCTTCCAGACACAACTGACAAGTTTTGTTTCTGGTTATTCATTTGATACCTACCACTTTAAAACTGAAAAGTGATATGTTGACTTCAGCTCATTAACAACGGAATCTACAAGAAATATATGGTATGCCTGACAGATATCCTTTTTCAGTAACTGCTATAAAAACAAGCCTAATAGACTCAAAATTCTTATGGAAAAATTAATTGCAGTGGATTAAGGGGAATCATTTTGTGATTTCCATTGGCATCCCTGGACACAGTTCAGTTTTCTCAGTAATTGAAGGAAATATAAACTAAAACTTAACACAGATAAAGCTAAACTTGAGAAGAAAGAAAGAACATAGAAAAGAAGGAAAAGAAAGCTCAATCAGTCCCCCAAACAAAGTGAGATATGAAGTAGTTGTCGAGAAATTCCAGAGACTTGAGAAGTCCAGCTTCTTTGAAATGATGTGGTAGAAAGTTGAAAACAGGTAATTATCTACCAAAGAGGATAAATATTCTCCAAAGGCCACACATGTAGAGATGCTAAAGGTTCTTCATGTTTAATAAAAATAGTATTAAGTTGGGGATGGAAAGAAAGAGGAGATCTTAAATAAATGTTTAACTCTCTCTAGAATTGTTCTCTCCATCTTTCTGTTCTTCCAAAAACTTACATTTTAATTTTTTTAGGATTTGTGGAATAATTTGTGTGCCTCTCTAAAGAGAGGAAAAGAGCCAAAGGTAAATTCCAAATTTGCTACTAACTAATCTAGGGACCCTGCGTAAGTCACTTAAATTTCTGGAAGTCTTAATTCCCTCAGTTATAAATAAGAGGGTTGGACTAGATTAACTCTCAGGCTCATTTTGATTAGATACTTTTAAAAATAATTCTCTATAATTGTGGAAAAGTCTAAAAACACTTCTCTACCAAGCTGAAAGTAAAAAGTGAAGTGTTCGTGGGTTTTTGTCATCCAGGTTCAAAATCAGCTTTTTTAGCTGACTGTCAGAATAATTCCTGAGTTCCATTTTTATTAAAATTTCTGTGATAGAGCAAAATATAATAGGAGATAGCACCTGTTATAAATTCATTGTTCCCACTACAAAACAGTCAAACTTGGAAAGATAATCATATTAATAATTATCAGGAACAATACTAAAATAAGGAACATCCTATATGTAATGCTGTATACTGGATTGGGTCCTGGAACAGAATAAAGAAAATGGCAGAAAAACTGGTGAAACTCAAATAGTTATTAGAATCATACCAATGTTAATATCTTAGTTTTGACAGGTACTATGTAAGATATTTAACATTCACATTAGAGGATATTGAGAAAAGGATATATGGGAACACTCTGTACTACTTTGTAACTTTTTAGTAATTCTATAAATAGAATTATTCCAAAATAAGAATATTAAATAAATTAAATACATCATTGGCAATTTTTTAGAAGTTTTTACCATCTCCCTTGTCTAGCACTTAGTCTTCCTGTATGTCCACTAGACTGTTTTACTGAGTTATCATCCATTTTATTCTGTGATGTATCATACATCTCTGTCTGTCTCAGTCTCTAGGACAGTGCTATGCATGGAGTAGTAGGGCTCAATAATGTTCCTTAACCAAGTGAAGAAGGGAATAACTGAATATCTCTCAATAGCACAAGATGGTATTACATACATATTGGTGCTCAATTTGCATTTAGTGTGTGAGCGAATGAAGTTACAATTCATAGAGAGATGCTTGCCCAATTGACTTGATTTCCCTGGAGTTCGGGTATTCTGAACACTCAATGTTTGCTTTGTAATGAAAAACAAGTCAGGGATTTGACCATCAGTGATTGGGACAAAGTCCCAAGAATCACTTTTTGTATCTCTTGTGCTCAATCCTCTATCCTCTTCTCTTCTCTATGCATCCTCCCTGAAGGTACAACATAGTTAGATCTTGCAAATAACTTTTTAAAATCAAAACATCATATGACCTGCAAATGAGCAACGGGCCCAGTAGCCTGTTCCAAGCTGTTTGGAACCCTTTGCTTATTTCCATTTTTTTCTCTTTGCATCATTAAAAATGGTGAAAATACCAGGGAACTAATAGTTACTGGGGAAGTTTGTGGATAACAGGGTGGATGGAAACAGGCATACAAATTCTGGGTATGGAGTCAAACTACATTTCTAAGCATGGTGAGCAAGGAATGCAGAAATGTCTTCCCTCCCCTGCCTGGCCTCCCTGTCTGCTCCACCTCTATTTGTTTATCCCCAGACATCCTGGACAACATGAAGAGGATCTGATATAAGGTGTTAGCTCCATTCAGCTGCACCTGTGCAGAAGCATTAGTTAATGTCTCATTGAAGTGTTCCACATGTTTCTTTTACCCCAAGTTGGATTAGTGACGGCATTCTCACATGCTCCCTTAATCCTGGCCCTCATAAATCCTTTACATGTCCCGCCCTCTATTGTCCTTCCCATCCATCAAGAACTCAGTAAAACCCTTTGGCATGTACAGTACATGTTTTCCCTGAGCTCATTCACAAAAGAACCTGTCATTGCTATATTTTTGTCCTCTATTTTCTCTCCCAACCTTTGTGTTTGAGTGGTAGGGGTAGGGGTGGTTAGTGAAAGGAGGTTGTAGACAGTTCTACATATGGTAAGGATTTGAGGATGGTGTGGGAAAACTTAGGTGAGGGTAAGGATGGGTGGAAGAGGTTATCCAATGTAGCACATAAGTCCTAATGGCTTTTATATAATCTTATTATGTATCCATGGACATAAATTAGGCTGAATTTTATCAGTAATAGTGATCAGTAATCAGTGTCTCCAAATACTATTGTAATCCTCAAAACCTATTCCTTTTCTTATATCCAGAACAACTGACATAAAAACCAAAATAAAATAGAATTACAGTCTGGAGAAGTAAACTACTACTATATCCTCCACCACTTCCTGGGAGGGGATTAAATATTCCTCAGTGAGCTCATGTACTCTGGTATTTTTCAAGTTCATTATTATTATTTTCCCCTTAAGAAAAAATTTTAATTCAATTTAAATTTTACTACTGTAAATAATTTAACATAATTAATTAAAATAATTTACATTTAGGAGAATAATGTCAGTAAGATGGCAGTATAGGAGTTTCCAGAACTCATCTCCTCACAGAAACATTAATTTGAATAACTTCCCATGCACAAAAAAAACCCTTAACAAGAGCTAAGGAATCTAGGTAAGAGATTACACACTTGGTTAGAGCACAGAAATAAGAAAATACACATTGAAGAGAGTAGGAGAGACAGTTTCACATTACCTTCATCACTCCTCCCCCAAGCCCACACAGCACTGAGCAGAGAGAGATACTCTCTAACTGAGCACCTAAATTCACCATGGACCCCAGCACCGGTCCCACTCCAGTAAACCCTGACACCAGGCCTCCTCCAAGGCTTCAGGCTCCAGGGTGGCCCCCACAGCCCCAGTCCCTAGTCCACTACCCAGAGACCAAGACTCTAGGCTCATCCCAGTGCCAGGCCAGGTTCTGAAGACCCAGGCTCCAGACCTGCCCAAGCTCTAGGCTGGCCCCCAAGGACCCAAAACCCAGGCCCTCCCTTATGGACATGGGCTCCTTACCCACCCCTATAGACCCGACTCCAGTCCTGCCTCTTGGTCCCAGGCATCAGGCTTATCCTCATGGACCCAGGTGCCAGGCCCACTCCAATATCTAAATCCCAGTGCCAGGATGGACTTCAGATACTCAGGATCAAATCTAGCCCCACAAACCCAGTTTTCAGGCCCACCAGAGTACCAGGCTTGACCCCGTAGACTCAGGCTGAAGGCCCACCACAGCACTGAAGTGCCAGATCAACCTCTGTGGATCTATGCTTCAATATGGTCCCCAAGAACCCAGGTCCATCTCTAAAGATCCAGAATCCAGGATCATCCCCATGGACCCAGGCTTCACACACACCTTTTCAGACCCAGCTTATAAGCCCACTTCAGTGGATTTAGGCTCCAGGTTGGCCACGTTGAATCAGTACCTAAGCCTGCAAGATCCAGACCTGCATCCAAGGAACAAGGTTCTAGTCTTACCCACACAGAACAAGATACCAGGCTGGCACCTGCGGAGTCAGCAAATAGTCCCATCCACCTCTGACACAGGCACCAGGCCAGCTTAACTGAAGACTCTAGTAGCAAGCCTGCCCATGGACTTCATCAATTGTCCTACCCAGAACCTCCAGATGGGCTAATGAAGGGCTTTCCCTGCCAAAGCCAGTCTGCAAAAATTGGAAGAGGTGACTACTTCTTCAAATGTACAGATACCAATGCAAGGCCACAGGTTCAAGAATAACCAAGGAAACATGACATCATCAATTGAACAAAAGAAAGCACCAGTAACCAACCCCAAATAAATGGAGATCTACAAACTTCCTGAGAAAGAATTCCAAATAATTATGTTAAAAACCTCAGTGAACTATAAGATATCACAGATAGACAACTATACAAATAAGAAAAACAATACATGAACAAAATCTGAAGTTCAATAAAAACACAGAGACCATAAAAATAACCCAACCATTTTGGAGCTGAAGAACAAAATGACTGAATTGAAAAATTCCATAGAGCACTTCAACAGCTGATTCAATTAAACAGAAGGAAAAAAATCAGGGAACTCAAAAACAGGCCATTTAAAAGTGTTCAGTAAGAGGAAAAAAAAGAAAGAAGAATATAAAAGAATGAGAAAACATACTGAATTTATGAGACACCATCAAACAAAGTAATTTATGCATTACGAAAATCCTAGAAGGAGCAGAGAAAGAAAAAGGGCAGAAAGCTTATTTAAAGAAATGAAATGTAATCTTTAAATTAGCTTGTTGAATTAAATAAAAAATCTTGTTATGATTTTATTTGAAATTGTAAAAATTAGAGGGCCATTGGCATCCTTATGATATAGAGCTTTTTCAAACATGAACATTTATTCAGTTCTTTTTCTGTGCTCTTCAATGAATGCCTATAATTTTCTACGTAAGTACATTAATCAATATATATAAAAACATATTCGTAGTATATAATAATGATAAAAAATAATTTTAATAATCAATAACATATATTAAATTGATAATATACATTAATGATATTTTACATATATTATGTATTTCTTTTCAAAATATATAGGCACTTTTCACCACCTCCATGTTAGTTTGCTAAGGCTGCCATAACAAAACACCACCAACTAGGCGACTTAAACAACTGAAATTTATTTTCACTCAGTTCTGAAGGCTAAAAGTCCAAAATTAAGGTGTTAGCAAGACCATGGTTCCTCTAAAATATGTAGAGAAATTTTTTCTTGCCTCTTCCTGGCTGCTGGTATGTTATCTACAATCCTTGGAGTTACTTGGCTTATAGATGCATTGCTCCAATTCCCTGTCTTCACATGGTGTTCTGTCTGTGTGTTTCTGTCTTCGCATGGCTATCTTCCTAAAAGGACACTGGTCACATTGGATTAGGGACCCACCCTATTCCAATATGACCTCATCTTAACTAATCATGTCTGCAATGACCCTATTGCCAAACAAAGACACAGTCTGTGGTACCAGGGATTAGGATCTCAACATACCGTTTTTGAGAGGACACAATTTAACTCACAACATTCTGCTTCCACAGTCTCAGGGTCTCATCTGGAATACTGAAATGGTCTCCAAACTTCTCTTCCTGCCTTCATGCTTAACCTCACGCCTCAAAACAAACACACACACACACACACACACACTCACTTGCCTACCTACAAGTCTATTCCACATAGCATGCCAGAACATTTTAAAGTTTAACTCAATCATAACTCTCTAATTACAGTCATCCAATGGCTTTCCATTACCAGAATAAAACCCAAACTTCCGACAGTGGCCTCTGAGGCCTTGAAGGATCTGGCCCTACTGCCCAGACTCCTCTTATTCACTTCACTACAAGCCCCCTGACCTTCTGCTTGCTTTGACAACATTCCAAACTCATTGCTATCCTAAAGCCTTTGCCCATGCTATTCCTTCTTTTGGAATATTCTTCTTTCTTTTACTATCATACACACACACAAAAAAAAATCATGTAATTGTCTTTTCTCACTCTAGCATATCAAATTTTCCCTCTCTACTGGAGTATTCCCAAATACCTTACAAACCTGCTTTAAAATGGGACATAACATGTTAAACACAAAACAAATTTTCTACTTGACTCTAAAGATCTCTACAGATAATACTTTATATTCTTCTTCCCTTTATAACAAAACTCCTTGAAAGAGTTATCTAGACCAAATACCTCTTTCCACCCTTTTCTCTTTTTCTCTTCTTAACTTTTAATTTAGAAAAGAAGAGATGATAGTATATGAAACACCCCTGTATCCATTATCAACTTCAACAATTACCTATTGTGTGCAATACTGTTGTACTCTGGATTATTTTGAAGCAAATCCCCAATACCATACAACTTCATCTGTATATATTTTAGTATGTATCCTCTAAAGATAAGGGTTCTCCTTAAAAAAAAAAAAAAAAAACCTCAATTACAACATTACTAAGAAATGTTTTACTCTCAACACCACTTCTGACACTAAATGTGTGGGGTATTTTCTCCCAACCAAAATCAGCCCAGTGTCCTAAAATTCAATTCCATTGTGATCTACCTGGGGTTAGCACAGACCTCACTGGTTAAGGGTTAAGGGCTCAGTCCCAAAAGACTGCTCCCACTCTAGATGTCAACTGCAAGTCTGGGCCACTTGTACTTCTGACTGATGGGCTATAAGTCAGGGTTCCTGTGATTCCTCCTTAGATTTGATAATTTGCTCACAGAACGCAGGAAAGCTCTCAAC
This sequence comes from Lepilemur ruficaudatus, assembly GCA_963574885.1. NCBI lineage: Eukaryota > Metazoa > Chordata > Mammalia > Primates > Lepilemuridae > Lepilemur > Lepilemur ruficaudatus. The sequence goes on from CAUYRT010048908.1 coordinate 8,585, forward strand.
TATTACTGGTTTGTTATTTATAATACAACTCAGAACAGCCAAATGAAAGAGATGCATAGGGCAAGGAATGGAGGAATGGGCACAAAGCTTCCATGCTCTCTTTGGGCTTGCTACCCTCCCAGCACTTCAATGTATTCATTAAGGAAGCTCTCTGAACCCTATTGTTCAGGTTTTATATGGAGATTTCATTATGAAGGCACAACTGATTAAATCATTGGCCATTGGTGATTGACTCAATATTCATCCCTCTGTCCTCTAAGGAGGTCCAAGGTTAGAGCAGAAAGTCCCAAACCTCTAATCACCTAGTAGGTTACTCTGGCAACCAACCTCCATCCTGAGGCTATTAGGGGTCCCTCCAAGAGTCATTTCATTAGTATAAACTCAGGTGTGGTTGAAAGGGGATTATTAAGAATAACAAAAGATGCTCCTCTTATTCATATTGCTCATGAAATTCCAAGTGTTTTAGCAGCTTTGTACCAGGAATCAGAAGAAAAACAAAATATATATTCCTTATTATACCACAGTATTATAAGCATCTAAACAAGCATCTAAATAGCAAAAGTCTCTTAACATCATCAAATACTCAGTCTGTATTAACATTTCCCAAGTGTGTTGAAACAGAAGTGCATCAACTCTGTCCTCACTAATGCCTGGTATCAGCAGTGCTGTATAGTCTTTTTAGTCCTTGCCATGGCCTTGTTTCTAGGTCTATCATGGAATGATTTTTTTTTGTTTGTGCTTAATTTTGAGAAGTTTTACATTATTAGCCCTATTCTATGTGCAAAACAAGAAAAATGTTATAATGTCTAAAATGATGAAAATATATATGAAAAGAGAGATAATTAAAACAATTGAAAGTGTTCATAAAATAAATTATTAAGTGAGGGAAAAGGCAGCCCCCAATTTGGTGGAGACATTTACTATATCTTTAACTAATAAAACTATCGTTCAGAATAAATAATGTTTACAAATCAATAAGAAAAATGTAGACAACACAATAAAAAATAGGAAAAGAATTAAACAGGCTTTTCATCAAAGAGAATACCCAAATGGCAAAAAAAAAGCATAGGTAAAGATATTGTACTGCATTAGTCACCAGGGAAATACAAATTAAATGCACATACAAATGGTTAAAGCTAAAAATACTAACGAAACCAAATGCTGGCATAGATGTTGAGAAACTATAACTCTCATGCTCTATTCAAGGCAGTTTAAATAAATTCTTTGGCAAACTAGTTGTATCTCCTAAAGCTGAACATATGCATGCCATTTGATCCAGCCATTACACTCTTGGGTAGATACCCAACAGAAATATACATGCATGTGAACCAAAACTTGTCAAAATCTTCACTGCTGCATTATTTGTAATAGCAGAAAACAACTCAAATGTCCATCAATAGTAATATGAATACCATTTGATGAAATCATGCAATGGATACTAGTAATGAAAATGAATTTGCTATACTAAAAAACATGACTAAAACTTGCCAACATGATACTGAGCAAAAGAAACCAGATACAAAAGTCATACTATGTTATTCCCTTTATATAATGTCCCCAAATAGGCAAAACCTATCAATGGTAATAGATGCCAGGAAAGTGGTTACTTTGGGGGAAGGATTTCATGACTGGGAGTAGTTACAAAGGGGGCCTCTACGAAGCAGATAAGTTCTACTTCTTGAGATGCTGGTGTTTAAATGGATGAGTTCACTTCATGAAACCTGGGCTACACATTTAGCATTTTCCACTTTTCTTCTTGTAAATTATACCTGAATAAAAACATCAATTGAAAATTAATTCTAGGCATTTTGCAGGCAAGCTCCGAGAATATCAGGAAAAAACAAAATCTAATGATTCCCAGCACAATGATGATCATTTGCTAATGGAGGAAATATTATCTCTCTAGTGTGGGTTTAGACCAAGGTCCACAAATTCAAATGAATGTGAAGGACGTGGCCTTCAAAAACATGAGTTACAAGGCCAGGTGTTAGGAGTAGGGATGAAATGGGTAGCACTATTTCCATACAAAATGCAAAATCTAGTTACTTCATGTTTAAAAACACTGTGCACATAAGTCCACGACTAATGAGTGTACAGGTTAGGATTACTGGGACTATTCTGTAAGGAAAAACAAAAATATTTGTCTTTATACATGCTTCTCTTTACTAGACCAACTAGAAAAGGAAACAGGAGGCTTGTCTGGGACACTTAATTGAAGGGTATTAAAGCTTGAGCTGAAGAAGTGACATTGAACTTTGTAGGACTAGAGCCCATTTCTCCCACTAGTGCCTATGAGCCCGGGTGGAAATGAGCATTGATTGTCCACCTTGCTGAAAACCAGAAGCTATTCCAGGACATCGCAGGATTTGGCAGGCTCTTAAGGGTGGAAACTCTTCCTCTGAGAACAAATTTGTTTTCTCTTTGGAAGCCAATCTTGCCTCTTCTTTCCAAGCTTAGGAATCTTGCCAGTATATAGTCTTGAAATGAACTAGGAAGAAAATTGGAAAAGTCATAGGTCTTGTGATAAATAAAGTACCCTGGTACTTTATCTTATCCTAATTTGGAGTGGGGTGAGGAGAAATATTTGCTTAGCTAGCCTTGCCTAGCACTGATACGATGTGCTTGGTAAATATAGAAAAGAGCACTGAAGCAGCATTATTGAGTCCAAGTCCCGGCTTTGCCACTTACTAGCTGTGTGACTTGGACAACTTAATAAACCTTGCTCCATCTGTAAAACAAGGAAGAGTAAGCCCCATCATAAGCAGTAAGGCATGAATCTTAGTTCACAAACTTGAGTTTGTAAGAGATGTCACTTGATTTCCTTTTAACTGACATGATCCAGTAGGTGTCCAAGCAAAAACTAGATGGCCCACCCTAAGGTATTTATCTGAAGGTATTAAATGAGAGGACTATCTACAGAGGTGAGCAGAGTTTGTTTGAACAAGGGAGAGCTACCACAGGGTTTAGCAAGAGCAAGAATCTGTGACCTCTCTCAAGGCTCACTGAGCAGAAAGCAGAAGAAATGTTGCCAGAGTCACTGAGAGAGCTGGAGCCCCAAAAGAGGGACTGATAACCAGGATCTGTGACCACAAGAACACAGCCACGACCAGAAAATAGCCAAGAGGAACAGAGTTGAGGCAACCAGCATCTGAACTCCTACCCGCTTTCACCCTCCCGTGCCTAGCTGCCAGCGTCTCCCATTAGGGGAATCCATTGCTCCCACCCTCCTGCATCTGTCAGCATCTCCCATTGGCCGAATCCATTGCTCCCACCCTCCTGCATCTGCCAGTGTTTCCCATTAGCTAAGTCCATTCCTCCCACGCTCCTACATCTGCCAGTGTCTCCCATTAACTGAGTCCATTCCTCCATCCTGCATTTGTCAGCATCTCCCATTGGCTGAGTCCATCTCCCACCCTCCTGCATCTGCCAGTGTCTCCCATTGGCTGAACCCAAGTAGAAGTCAGAGGCTGAGAGGACATGGGTGACCAATACCTGGTGGTCGGCCAAGACACAGAGCAGGAAAAATAAGAGCAGAAAGGATCTAGGGATGGGGCATGCAGAAAACAACCATCAACTAACTTAGTTCTGCTCCCATACTCTGTTCCACCACATTGTCAGTTTTAGTCATTACTTCCCACCTGCCCCTACTCAACCCTCAGTGGCTGGGTCGGGCTCCTGGGCCGTACACAGTGTCAAAAGATGGAGGACTAGAGGAGGCCGGCTGGTTATTGGTTTACACTAGTAACTTATAGGTGCCGCTTAGCTCAGCTTGAACCGACCCTTCAGGTCTGGTGGTCCAGGGGATTTCTCCATGGCATGTCTCAGAACATTTGAGGTGGCTAGAATTCCCTAAGGCCTGCATTTGACTTCCACACATCGCCATGTAACTATTTCCAGTGGAAGTTGCGCCACTGCCCCCAAGGTACGTTGTAGGAACAATTTTCCCCCCAATCTCTGGAACCGCTAAGCTTTGTTTACTTCCAAGTCTCTGAGAACTCTGTGTCTGTCTAGGAAGTAAACAAAGTTTAGCTGTTCCAAAGGTCTAACAACCAAGGAAAGACACTTCCCTCTCTCCCTTACTCATCCAGCCTTCCGGCTTTATCATATTTACAGTAAGCTAGAGCTTTTATAAAAGACCAAAAGAGTCTTCTTTTTCTAACAGCTTTTGCAAGATTTCCCTAGGCAAGGAGGTACCAAGGTCCTTGATACTTGTTTGGAAACCAGAGGCAAAGACTTTTACCTTTTTTCGGCCCACTCCTCTCTTTCTCAGGCCACAGCAGCCCCAGCCCCTTCCTTTATGCTTGTGGTTGTCTCTTCCCAAACACCCCTTCTCCAACTCAAGGCACAGCCTGGCTCCTTTTGATACTTTGGGTCTCAGCTGAAATGCCTCTTCCTCAGAAAGGTTTTCTGAGGCAATCTTGTTTCTAAAAGTCTTTCTATTAACAGATCCTATGTATTTCCTGTAGCATCTGTAACTGTCTTGTGTGCTTATTTACTGGTTTGTTATTGTCTCCCCCAAGTAGAAGTCTACTCTGTTTTTATATACATATATACACACACACACATATATATACATATATATTTTTTTTGAAACAGGGTCTCACTCTGTCACCCAGACTAGAGTGCAGTGGCATCATCATAGCTCACTGCAACCTCAAACTCCTGGGCTCAAGTGATCCTTCTGCCTCAGCCTCTCAAGTAGCTAGGACTACAGGTTGTCACCACCATGCCCAGCTAATTTTTTCTATTTTTAGTAGAGACAGGGTTTTGCTCTTGCTCAGGCTTGTTTCCAACTCCCGACCTCAAGCAATCCTCCCACCTCAGTCTCCCATGCCCTGTTTATTATTATCCTTAGTGGTAGTCAAAATTCCCAGCACATAGTAAGACATCATAAATATTAATTGACTGAATTAATAAATGACTGAGTGAAGGGGTCAATAAACCCATTCATTCACATGTATATCAATAAGTTACCTTGCCACATTGCCTACCTCAGAGGGTTATTCCAAGGATCAAATGAGATAAATTACATGAAAGGGCTCAAAGTATTAGACAAATGTTTGTGCTATTATTCTTTGTCTGCGGCTTTTTGTTGGTCTGCTTCTCTGATACCAAGATTTTTGGTGCCCCTGAAGCATTCATATTTTTTACTTGAAAGAGAGATGACATGTGACTCTTAGATAAAGCGTGGAGAATTTCAAAGTGTCATGAAAATATCATACATTCCAGTTCTTTTAAAAACCAAGTCTCTCAAAGTTTTGCTTTCTTTTTTCCCCTCAGATTTATTGAGGTATAATTGTTATACAAAAAATACACATAACTAATGTATATAATTTGGTGAGTTTGTATATGTGTACACGGGCATTGTTATCACCACAATCTAAATAATAAACGTATCTATCACCTCCAATAGTTTCCTTGCATCCCTCTGTTGTCTTTGGTTTCTTATTTGTTTTATATCGTAAAAACACATGAGATTTACCTTCATAACAAATTTTTAAATACAAAATACCTTATTGCTAACTATAGGCACTATGTTGCACAGCAGATTTCTGGAATTTTTCTGGTATACTGTGACTTTATACCATTGAACAACTCCCCATAGTCTCCTCCTCCATCCCCTGGTAACCATCATTCTATTGCCTGCTTATATACCTTTGAATGTTTTAGATGACTCATATAAGAGAAATCATGCAATATTTATCCTTCTGTGACTTACTTATTTCATTTAGCATAATGTCATCGAGTTCCATCCATGTTGTTAGGTGTAAATGATAGGATTTTCTTCCCTTTTAAGGCTGAATACCATCCCTTTGTATGTATATACCATATTTTTTTTTATCCATTTGCAAATAAAAATTACAATGAGATATTACCTCACACCTATTAGGATGGCTATTATCAAAAACACCAAAAAGTTCATCAGTGTTGGCAAGGTTCCTTAAAAAATTAAAAATGAAATTACCATATGAAGCAGCAATCCCACCTCTGGTATATATCCAAATGATTGAGATCAGGATCATGAAGAGATAGCTTCACTCTCATGTTTGCTCCAGTGTTATTCACAACAGTCAAGATATAAATACAACCCAGATGTTCATCTACAGATGAATGGTCAAAGTGTTATTTGCTAAGAGGACTCTCACTGGCCATAAGGCACCATGATGTAGGCATAGATATAAACAGATATATCACAATCTCCTCACTTAAGGACAGTAACTGTTGATGTTTTGGTTCATTTTCTTTCACTCTTTTAATTTTCCCCTTCCTATACTTATGTTTGCTCATTTATTTTATATTTTTGTGTTCATACTGTATTACTTTTACTACCAATATCTATAATTCATGGAGACTCTACTCTGGAATCTCACTTTAATTAATAATTCCTGAATGCTTTCATTCATTGCTGCCTCAACATAGAATAGGAACCTACTGCCTCCTCCTATTCTTTTTCTTCCTCCTCCCCATCTTCTCCCCGCAGGGCCGTGGCATGTACTTGGAATAACAGGTGGTCTGGAAATGTTTATTCTTAACAGAGTGCTATGTTGAGAATCTGCATTTGGGTAACCAAACCCAAGACGATTAGTAGGGCTCAGCCTTCCCTGAATCCCTATGTAACCAAGTCGTGGGTTCATGAATACTATTCTCAGGATGCCCATCTGGTGCAGGAAGCGGAGGAAAAGGTAGGCAGCTGAGGGTAGGCAATAAAAAAACAAAAAAAGGCTAACATTTATTGAGCATTTCCTATGCACCAGTTGCTATCTCAACAAATTCTCTCAAAATTCCTATGCAATGATTATTATTCCTTGTCCTCATTTTCGCAGAGGAGTAAATTGAGTTGTAGAGAAGTTAAGTAACTTGTCCAAGTTCACACATGCAATAAATGGTGAACCTAGGACTTGAACCCAGTTGTCTAAATTGAGAGCTCGGATTCTTGATACCCAAGAGTAAGAGAAACTTGGGGAGATCAAAACACCAAAATACGTAGAGAAATAAACACATACAAGCATTGATTTTGGAAGAAGAAAAGCCCCAGGACAGGTTGTGGATTTGCACCCTTTCCTAAGAGCACAGATCTTATTATTTTTATCTCCAGATGGACATGCCCAGAGACTCAGGACTGCTCAGGGGAACCAAGACACAGGCATTTTATGAAATTTATATTCTCTGTTTCCAAGTGCTTCTTCTCCTTCTTCCCACTTCCTTGACCAGTTTTTATGTTGGAACAAATCCCATTTTAGCAGCCACAAAGAGTTCTCCAAAAATATGAAAAGGACAAGGATTTTGTTGCCTCTTTTTCCTTTTTCTTTCTTACTTTTCGTAGATTCAATGAATCCACACCATTCCCATGTTGATTAAAGTAGTATATTTATCTGTCAGAATTTTGTTTCTCATGGCACTTAAGGAATTTGGGTGGTATGTCAAGATGGACAGGCTTTTAAAATTTATTATTGACTCCTACTTGATGACTGACACTACTGTTAGGGCTCCAGCTGCAAGCTGAGACCAACAGATAGATCTCTTCCACAGGTGTCACGGAAATACAGCAGGTAAGTCGACTCTCCTTGCTGCTTAATGCATGGCTTTTCCGTGTCATCTCAGGACCACCTTAATGGCAAATTTAGGAGAAATTCTAAATAATCTTCCAGAGATGTTTCAGTATATGCATAGATATAATATAGAAGATAACAGTGTATATTCATAAAACTGGAATTATATGCTCAGTTGGGAAATTGCTTTTGTACTCAATGATGCATGTACATCTTTTTATAACAATAAATATTTGTGAAAATAAAAAGAAAAGAAAAGAAAAGAAAATAGGCAAAAAATTCTTTGGAAATTATACAATTTAAAAGTATGCATCAAAAATATCACCATGATACAAACCAGAACCTCATTCATCTTCCTTTGACCTACTTTATAATTTAGTACTTAAAAAAATAAAATTTGTTGAGGAGAGGCATGACAATATTTTACTGCTGCTTTTGTGTCCCTTAGCCTTTCATCATGCCTACTATGCCAGTTGTCAACCCTGTATCCCACCATCCACTTTGTCTGGTTTCTAGTCTGTAAATTATGTTTCCTCCTTCAGTTAACATTATTTTTAAGCATTATCCTCTAACCTTACATCTCGTGATACAATTTTACAGCCTAGTTCTGCTATTAACTAGTTGGGTGTTCTTGGATGGAAACTTCCCTATTGTCTCTACCTGTCAAAATCTTGCTCATCTTTCATGGCCCAGCTCAAATATCACTTTCTTTACCCTTGTTGAATGAATAAATAAATTAATTCATGAACTGGACACCCTAAAAATTCATAGTATCTAGCTTCATCTGTGTTCATACAACTGCTCAGCAATTCTTTCATTCATTTCTTACTAGTTCTCTAACAAGTGTTGCATTTACTTATTCAATAAATATTGAGTTCCAGCCACTCTCTTGAGCATTTCAAATATATTAGTGAACAAAGTCAAAGAGTTTTGTTCATGTACCTTACTTTCTAGCAGAAGATACACATACACAATACACCATTATCATAATAAAAAGTAAATTATATAGTAGAAGGTAGCAGATTCTATGAAAAAATACAGATGGGATAAGAATGAGAGCGTAGGGGGACTGACACTGCAATATTAAATCATGTGGTCAGAGCTGCTTTATTAAGAAATTGATAGATGAGCAAGTATTTGAAGGAGTGAGAGAGTTAACAATGTAGAAATACAAGGAAAGAATGTTTTAGGCAGAGGACGTGCCCAGTACAACAATCCTAAGTAATATTCCTGGAATATTTGAGGAACAGCAAGGAGGCCAATGTGGCTAAATCAGATTGATGAAGAACAAAAGAAAATGAGATCAGATAGAAATGAATCAGATTATCTGCGATCTTGTTGGAAATTATAAGCATTTTGACATTTATTCTGAATGAAATGGTGAGGCACTGCAAGGATTTTTTTGCAAATTAGTTTCCCTTAGGTTTAATTCCATTGATTCTAAATACAGTGAACTATATTCATGTAAGCTGTACAAGTCAGTGAATTTTGATAAATAATGTACTTGTCAAACTACTGGCACAATCAAGATTTGGAACATTTTAATCACTCCCCAAAAATTCCATATGCGCCTTCATTGCAGGATTTTAAGCAAAGGAATGACATGATCTGATGTCTGAAAGAATACTCTGTTTGGAGTGCTTAGTATATAGAAGGGGAAAGGTTAAAAACAGGAAAATCTCTTAGGTGGCTACTGCCATAATTCAGGACAGAGATAACAGTGGTTAGGACCAGGGTGGTAGCAGTGTAGTTGATGAGTAGTGGTCTGATTCTAGATATATTTTAAAAGTAGGGTCAAAAGGATTCAATAAGGGTTGTGAAAGAAAAAGGAGAATCAAAGATGAGTCTAATGTATCTTAATCTTGATCTTAATGGGAATGTGTGTTGACTTTATTATTAAGTGTGACATTTTCTATAAATTTTTTATCAGTAGCTATTATAAAGACAATAAAATTCTCTATTTCTTGTTTAATGAGTTTTTTCATCTTAAATAAATATTGAAATGCATAAAATATCTGTTCTGAAGGCCTATTTCACCTTTCTAGTTTTGAAGAATAAAGTAGATGAGGGAAGAATGTAAAAGTGGAGTGCTTATGTGATACTTTGAGTGTTCCTATTTTCAGGGAAGATTAGTTTCTTGAAAGAGGGCAGCCAAAAACCAAGCTGTGGGCATTTTTATTTTCTAGGGCAAGACTTTAATTTCTTTGAAAAAAATAGACATGTATCTGTATATTTCCACCATTTAGTACAGTGCCTGACACAGAATATTTGCCCAAGAAATATTTGTTGGCAAATAAAACAGAAAAATGAAGATCGATGATTCTACTGAATACCAAAAAAATCCAAATATAAACTTTCAACTTATAAAATAAAAGCAAATCAGGGCTTGCTCTGGCAAAACCTTAATTAGTCAATAAATGTTTATTAATCATCTACATGCCAAATAATTCTGTTGGTGCTATGGTGAGTATGAAGAATTGGAAGATAATATTAATATCAACCCAACAAATAAAAAAAATTCTGCTATAATATTTTGAGGGGAAGTTGAACTTTGAAGAAGATAATTCCAGAGGAAGCAGAAACCAATTGCAGAAAAATGGGGAGTAATATAAATGAAAGAATATAGGCAGTAACCATAGTAATAAAGTCTTATATTTATATAATGATTTGGTATTTATAAAACGCTTTTATAGCCTTTCTTCATATATGAATCTAAGAACAATTAGTTAGAATGAGCAAGTTAGGCACTATTGTCCTCACTTGCAGATGACTCAACCCAAATCACAAAAAAGCCCCCAAAACCAGATAATAGTGGATTTAAATCTCAAATTCATTTTACTGACCCTCTCCAACTTAGAAATTGATTAGTTTAATATAGGGGACAACAGACAAGACTTTGAATGAGAAAATGTTCTAAGGATATAGATTTGGAAATACCTACAAAGAAGTGGACATGGAAGCCATAACAGTAGATGAATGCTCCCAAATAGAGTATGTAGAGAAGAGTGGAGGTCCAAGAACTAACCCATATAAAATAACTTTGAGTTAGACATAGGAGGAAGAAGCACCAGAAATGGAGAGAGAGAAGTGATAGGAGGACAGTAAGAACAAAAACCATAATAGTTAAAAGTTCAAGGAAGTTAAGGGAGGAGACACATTTCTGATAAAGGCAAGAGGTCACAAGGGAATTTAGATGGGGACAAGGGCATAGAATTTTTTGAAAGGTCATTACAGTGGACCATTCAAAGAGTACTTTTGAAAAAATTGGAGAAAAGGGGCAGGAAAGGAGAACTGAAGACAAGAGCATTGGCACTAAGAAAAATGCTACCAATATGACATTTTAAGTTACAAAAGTAATTAATAAAAGAATTAAAAACAAAAGTAGAATCGTATTATGAATAGAGGAGATGGGATGATGCACGTGACCTAAATCTTGATCTATTATGGCAGAAAACCAATAGAAAATGTGTAAAATTGAGGTAGCCATATAAAGATATTATTTGGAGATATAGAAGTAACTAGAAAAAGAAATAAAAGCAGCAACATATTGATATGCACCTATGTATTTCTCTCTGGGCCATTAAATTACACTGGTACTTGAATATCTCTTCACCAAATATAGTGAGATGGTTTCAAAGCAGTGCAGCTCTAGTTTTTATTTTTTTAAATTAAGTCAGGTAACAACAGTGTCAAAAATACATGACCTTCCAAGTCATGACTACATATTATACAAGCATCTCTAAAATCTCTCAAAAAGTACTCTAGAAATCAGTTATACTCAATAATTCTTGTATTTTCCTAAGAAGAATCCCATGTTCTGATAATTTCAACTGAATGTCATCATTATTTTATGTGTTCTAGTGATTCATTCATTTCTGTTATCTCATTAACCTCATTACAAGTATTCCTTCACAAATATTGGCATACATGTCACCTCTCTCTCTCAGGCATAACTAGAAAATGTCCTACTACGCTAGTCACACAAGTTTGAATTCACACCTCATCTAGTTCAATTTCTTATTTTAGAGATGACAAATCAGGCCCATAATAAGGAAGGAATTTACTTGCCTTATTTTATCATGAAACAACATATGTCTCAGGAAAGAAAAGTATAAATTGAACCAGGCCCCAGAGTTCTTATGTATTTATCTTTAATTTGTGTTTTGGATGATTTCACATAGAATAAGTACTTTGAAGTGCTCTCTAGCTTTATACAAACAACATCTACTTTCCTTGAATAGGAATAATGAATCATCTTGAAGGCTCCCTTTTTTAAATTTTCTAGTTATTTGATTTGCCTTCTTTTGACTCCTGTAGATATTGATGAGATAATTGACAAGAATTGACAAATCAAATGCTTAGTATTGAGTATAATGCCATGTAACCTCTCACTACTCAGTAAATGATAATACCTTCTGGGAAATTAAATATGATATCAATTAACTGATTTAATTGAGGAGAAAGTGACAGTTAAAAATATTGATTGGTTTATTTATTGACTTGAACATCTGCTTAATTGGTTTCTTTTACATTGTATTCATATAGCCTGGATGAAATTAAAATCCACACACATTGTTATTTAAGGGATATTGGTAGGAGTGGGACTCCATGAATATTCATAATTCAGTGCCAGATAATATACTAAACACCTTACATATTCCATTTTCCTACAAGGAAGGTGTTATTAATGCCCCATTTTATATTTGAGGAAAATGATGTTCCAAATGATTAAGTTCCCTAAAGGTATCCTGCTAGTGAGTAGCAGAGCAAGGATTTAAATCAAAACTATATAACTCCAAAGCCTTAGGTAGTAGCCACTAGATTATACAACCTCCCTGACTTCTTATGTTTTAAATAACATATTTAGTTCTTTCGGGACAAAGATTAGGAAATTTCCTTTGTTAATTCAGTATAATAAAACCTCAATTGTCACAATGTTCACTTTGGTCATTGAGGCCAGTTTATTATTTATTAAGGATTAGTTTTTGTTTGTTTTAGCTCTTGTTAAAAACTACCCTATGGGGAAAGGAGGCAAGATGCCCGACTAGTGATATCAGTTGCCAGAACATCTCAGAAAAAAGAAAAAGCTTTAGATGAGAAAAAAATATATATACCCCAGTTGTAATTCTGAGGTAAAGCTGCCACAACCTAACAGAGATTCCATGGGAAGAAGTTGCAGAACAGAACATGATTTCAGCAGATATCAACCCCTCAAAAATTTGAAGTCCCATGGAAAAGGTAGGTGGGTTTTCTTTTCTCTTCTGCTAACACTTCTGACAGACTACAGGCTTGCAAACTGTTGGAGAGCTTCTCTACCCCCACAAGCCCAAAGATGCCACTGCCAGTAAACTGGGAGCTTCTTGAGAACAGAGCACTGTGCTTCCAGCAACATCAGGGTTGCCCCAACACCACAGACCCAAGCTAAGGTCGTGGGTGCCATACTACTTTTCCACACATTGTGTGCCCTTGTCCTGCCCAGGGAGTTTTTTCACTTCAGTTTTCATGGCACTGGACCCCACACAAATATACCCCAACATCTGCCTAGACTACAGTGGTCACAGGGGATCAGTGGGTCCTGGGGGAACCGTATGATTTTGGAGCTTAGACATTCAGGGTGGGCTGCCTTTTGGGGAGAGGAGAGTTCAGGAAGCCAGGGGAGTCCCTTGGGGCAAAGGAGACCAGAGTGCCAGATCTCCTCCATTCAGACTCTTCTCCTCCTCCTCCTCTCCCTCACCCACCGCTGCCAATGCGGCTGTGGCAGTCCCAAGCAGTACACCATGCTTGGCATGGGTGTACCAAGGGACGATTGAGCTGGGGCTCTCAGGAGTGGCTGCTTCCACTCTGTTGGTGCATCTACAACACCCAGGCTTCCATAGAGAGTGGAACTCACTCCTTTCCTCTCAAAGATCTATAGTGGGTCAAGAGGAGCTCAGACTGTGAGCTCCCTTCCCACTGGCCCTCCCTGGTACTGCCTGCCTGGATACTCTGGCAGAGCAGGGCACACCCCAAAGAAGAAGGAAATTAAGCCTGCCTGAACACTCCACAGGCACTCAAGACCAGCCTGCTTCTCCCCGGCATGGTCATAGATTGAACTTGGGGAATCAGAAAACAGGCCAACAGACTGGATTCTATGTCTCTAGGACTCTATCACGTTGCTCAGAGGAACAGGGAGGAAATTTGTAAACTAATCTTGGAAGGTGAGGGAGTCCACCCAGGCTGATTGAAAATGAGAGTACAATGTCAGTCTAAGCCACAGCATAGATGTAGAGCACTCCTTCCTTCACAGGAAAGCCACGCATTCAGTCTGGGCTGGAATCCTGGGCAGGAAAGTTCCTAGCTGGTGGAAGTATTGCTGGTAAGCTCAGCTAGCTTGGCCTGCTAGTTGTGGCCAGATGCCAGAAGGAGTTCTGTGAGGCAGGGGAAGAGAGAGAAAAATGAAACCCATTCCTGCCTGACAGACTGTGAATCCCAGACTGCCCTCCCCAATAAGCTGACTTTTTGGCTTGGGGGAGCATCTACAGCCCCTCTCTGGTGGCTTTCCCCAGTGGCCTGGGAGTTGACCCTAGACCCTTGCTGAGACAGCTCTTGTGCCAGCATTGTGGAGCCTGAACACAGGTTCACCAGCTCCAGTCCCACCCAGTCTCATTCCCTCACCTGCCTCAGCTGTGGTGGAGCACAGGAAGGGGTACCCTAGGAGCCATAGGGCTTTGCTCACTGCCTGGGACATCCCAGTGCTTCTCCTAATTGACTGCCAGATAGAGGTCCCAAATACACCACTGCAGCTGGCTCTTTCCTACAAGTGCCACCTTCTGACAGGGAGGACAATTTGGGAAAACCAATTCAAAGACATCAGAAAAATAATTCAGGAAATGAATGAAAAAATTACTAAATAGATTTATTTTAGGCCAATATGTGTAACCTAAACATCTGTACCCCAATAATATGCTGAAATAAAAAAGAAAAAAATCTATATAGATCTTTTGGAAATAAACAATCATTTAGGGAAATACAAAACACAGTGGAAAGTTTTAAGAATGGACTACACCAAGCAGAAGAAAGGATTACAGAGTTTGAAGACAACTCTTTCAAATTAACTCAGTCGGTCAAAAATAAGGAACAAAAAATTAGGAGGAAAAAAAGTCTATGAAAAATATGGGATTATATAAAAAGGCAAAATATAAAATTATAAGCGTTCATGACTGTCAGAAAGAAAAAGCAAAAGGTATAGAAAACCTATATGAGGGAATAATTCAGGAAAACTTCACTGGTCTTGCTAGAGATTTAGATATGCAGATAAAAGAAGCTCAATCAACAGATGATTCACTGAAAAAAGGGCATCATCGAGGCATGTAGTCATCATACTGGCCAAATTCAATGTGAAAGAAGAACTTCTATGAGCTGTGAGGGGAGAACATCAAGTAAGTTACAAAGGAAAATCCATCAGACTAATAGGAGAATTCTCAACAAAATCTTATAAGAGAGAAAGGAAAGGGGTCCTATCTTCAGTCTTCTTAAGCACAATAACTTCCAGCCAAGTTATTTATTTTATTTTTAATTTCAGAATATTATGTGGGGTACAAACATTTTGATTATGTAAATTGCTTTTGTATCTCAAAGTATTTTGAATCCTGCAAAACTAAGTTTCATAAATGAAGGAGCAAAAAAGTATTTCCTAGACAAGCAAACACTAAGAGAAATTGTCACAAATTGACCTATATACAAGAAATGCTTAAAAATGTTCTATACATGTAATAGAACAATTGATAGCCACCAGTGTAAAAACACAGAAAAGTTAAAACTCACAGCTTTTATAAACCTGTAACACGAAGGAGAGAACAAAGCAACAAGGTAACAATGAAAATTATGATGAGAACTCTGCCACACATACTAATACTAAAATTGAATGCAAATGGTCTTAATGCTCCCCTTTAAAAATATAGACCATTGAATGGATAAAAAACAAAACCCAAATATATACTGTCTGCAAGAAACCCACCTACCTCACAAGGAGTCTAGTATACTCAAGGTAAAAGGGTGGATAACAATATTGATTCTACCAATCCATGAACAAGGCAGAGTAGATTTTTGAATGTAACAAGATAGGTCAACTTGAGTGGTAATATATTTTGGGAGATCAGCTCACTATAAATTGTGACTGTATACATTATACTGTAAATGCTTTGTAGTTTTCCCCCAATAAAAAAGAAAAAAAAAAAAAGAACAGCAAAAGAATAAATTTTCAGAATATTAAAAAAAAAAAAGGGTGGATAAAATGGAAATGCAAACAGAAATCAAAAGTGAGTAGAAGTAACTTTTCTCATATCAGATAAAATTGACTTTAAATCAAGAATGGTAAAAAAAGTGAAAGTGAACATTATTTAATGTTAAAGGAATCACTCCAACAATCCTAAAAATATATGGACTTAACATAGGAGCTCCTAGATTCTTAAAACAAATTCTACTAGATCTAAGGAAAGAAATAAACAGCAATATCATAATAGTGAGGGATGTCAACACTCCACTGACAGAATTAAACAGATCATCAAGGTAGAAGACCAACAAAGAAACACTGGACTTAAATGTGACTCTAGAACATATGAACCTAAGAAACATTTACAGAACATTCTGCCCCCCCCCAAAATAATTCAGATGCATTCTTTGCACCAGCACATGCTACATTTTTTGAGATAGATAATATGTTAGGTTACAAAACATGTCTCAGCAAATTTAGAAAAAATTAAAATCACACCATGTATCCTGTCAGACCACAGTAAAATAAAACCAGAAATCAATTCCAAGAAGGACTATGAAAACTAGACAAATACATGGAAATTAAACAACCTGCTACTGAATGATCCTTGGGTTATTGATAAAATCAAAATGGAAATGTTAAAAAATTACTTTAACCACAAAGGCAACACAAGCTTCCAAAATCTATGGGATACACTAAAAACAGTGCTCAAGGGAAAGTGTACAGTCTGAAATGCTTACAATAAAAAAGAAGAATGATCACAAATCAAAAACTTAATGCATTACTTTAAGGAAATAGAAAAAGAAAAATGATTACGTTAGCACAATTCACTATTGCAAGGATCTGGAAACAACCCAAGTGCCCATCAATCCATGAGTGGATTAATAAAATATGGTATATGTATACAATGGAATACTGCTCAATTACAAAAAACCATGGTGATCTAGCATCTCTTATATTTTCCTGGAGAGAGCTTGAGCCCATCCTCCAAAGTGAGGTATCACAAGAATGAAAGAAAAAGCACCACATGTACTTGCCATCAAATTGGCACTAACTGATCAATACTAGGGTGCTCACATGGTAGAAGTATTCATTGGGGGTTGGGAGGATGAGGGTGGGTAAACTCACAACTAATGGATGCAGTGAGCATTGTATGAGGGAAAGGGCACACCTACAATCCTGGCTTGGGTGAGGCAAAGTCATACCATGTAACCAGAATGTCTGTACCCCCATAATATCCTGGAATTAAAAAAAAAGAAACCATGTCCAAAGCTAGCAGAAAAAAGACTCACCAAAACTCAGAGAACAACTAAATGAAATGGAAACCAAAAACACAATACAAAGGATCAACAAAACAAAAGTTGGTTCTTTGAAAAGGTAAAGAAAATTGATAGACCACTAGCTATATTAATGAGAAATAGATAGAAGAGAAAGGCTTCAAATAAGCTTAACCGGAAATGAAAAAAGGAGACATTACAACTGATAACAAAGAAATACAAAATATTATCCATGACTACTATGTAAACCTCTACACACATGAACTAAAAAAAAATTAGACAAAATGGATAAATTTCAGGAAACACACAACCTGCCAAGCCTGAATGTGGAAGAAATAGAAATCCTGAAAAGACCAATAATGAATGCTTAGATTGAAGCAGTAATAAAAATTCCCCCAACAAAATAAAAAAACCCAAAACCTAGCCTAGATAGATCCACAGCCAAATTCTACCAGATCTATAAAGAAGAATTGAAACCAATTCTACTGAAGTTGGTCCATAACATCAAGAAGGAAGGAATTCCCCCTAACTCTTTCTATGAAGCCTTTATCATGTTGATACCAAAGCCAGGAAAAGAGAAACAAACAAACAAAAAAATGAAACCTACAGTGAGAATGGCTTTTATCAAAAAGTCCCAAAACAATAAATGTTGGCATGGATGTGGAGAGATAGGAACACTCATACACTGCTGGTGGGACCGCAAACTAGTATAACCTCTGTGGAAAGTATTATGTTTCACAATTCTTTAGAGTCCTTTTGAAGTACTCTTTATTTTTCTTACCTTTAAGTCCCAAATTTTTCAACATTCTAGTAAAAGAGAGCTATTCTTTGGAGAAAATATAAATTTAAACTTTTAAAATATCTTTCATTTTAAATCTATTTTGGCCTAAAAATAAAATAGTAAACATACCAAAGGAGCATATCTTGGTTTTGGAGGTGGAGGAGGCATCCTGCACCGACAGAGATGTTTGACCTTAGGTGATGGTAGTAAAGGCTCACAAGGTGGGAGTGGTGGTCTTTCCCTTGATGGAGGAACTCTACCTGTAGTTGTTCTTTTCCCTTTTTCTTTGAATGTTGTCTTTTTAGATGACATTCTAAATCCTCTCTTTAGTTCAGGACTTTCTTTCCTTGAATCTGCAGATGTGCCATCTGATTCATCAACTCTCTTAATGCCAGGAGTATATAATGAATCTTCAGATTCAGCATCTGAACCTTTGACCTTTGTGCCCTTTTTTAAGCCTGTCTTGGAAGATGCATCAGATTCAACATCACTAGACTCTGTGTCCTTCTTTGCATCCTTTTTGGCATCTTTCTTTGATCCTTTCCTTTCCTTCTTTGGATCTTTCTTGTCCTTCTTTAACTCCACATCAGATTCAGTATCAGTAGATTCTGCACCCTTTTTTGCATCCTTTTTAGCATCTTTCTTTGAATCTTTCTTCTGCTTCTTGTCATCTTTTTTACCTTTCTTTGCATCTCCTTCAGATTCAGAATCAGCATCAGTAGACCCTGCATCCTTCTTGACAGACTTCTTTTTGTCATCTTTCTTTTCCTTTTTTTCATCTTTTTTACCCTTCTTTGCCTCCAATTCAGATTCAGAATCAGTAGAGATTGTGTCCTTCTTTGCATCCTTTTTCTTGTCATCTTTCTTTCCATTTTTCTTATCCTTCTTTGAATCTTTCTTTGCATCCTTCGAGTCTCCAGATTCAGCATCAGAGCTCTTCTTTGCATCTTTCTTTGTGTCCTTCTTTGTAGGCTTCTTCGAATTATTCTGGGAGTAATTCTTTAGCCATGTACCAAAATCCATGGATTCAGCACCAGCCTCTTCTAAATACGTCATTAAATCCACATTTGAACTATTTTTTGAGCAAGCCTCTGATTTAGCATCACGATTAGTTTTTGAGCTCTTCTTAGAATCATTCTCTAGATTGTTCTTTGTAAATATGGATTCAGTGTCTGTCTCCTTGGAATTCTTCGATTCTGTCTTATCTTTTTTTGAATGCTTTTCTGAGACTACCTTAGAATCTTTGGATTCAGGATTTATTTCTGACTTTGACTTCTTAGATAGTTCACTTTCATGTGATGATTTTGATTGAATTTTACCTGATTTACATCTTTTAGGTTTCTCTTCTTTCTCATCTTTTACTGTTTTATTCGAGTCTGGATTTGCTGCATGTGGGCCTGTTTTTTTCTCAGAATCTTTATCCAAAACCATGCCTTTTTTTTCGTCTTTGGACATTTTAGATTCTGCTTTTTTAAGATTAGTTTTGGAAGCATAAGGATGTCTGTATGGAGCCTGTCTCCTGACAGCTAAGTAAATAGGTGGCCTTTGGAAAAATTTTCTTAAAGAATGCCTTATCCATATATGAGCTGGCTTCTGACCTTCCTGTAATTTTCTTTTGTCATGCCTCTGAAAAGATTGATTAGATTAATGATAAGCATTTATGAATGAGTTATAACTTCTTATATTGCAACATAAAATAGTTTTTATTTTCCTTGACTATTTAAAATTAGAATTCTTTTCTCTCTTTCAAGGTTATTGTGTGTGGGGGGGGCAGAGAGAGAGAGAGAACTCACTTTGGAAATAAATGGAAATTAATTTAGGGGAAATTTTAGGATTCCTTTAATGATTCATATTGGGATTGCAGCAGGTCCCCAATAATCCATAACATTCCAGAACTTGCTCTCACAATCAGTAGGGGGTTCCTTTGAAACCATGTTTTGGAGAGATCTTTTGGGACAAACACCCTTCATCCTCAAGTTAGCTCAGAAATAAGTCCATCCCCTTCAAATTCATCATGACAATTTTCTGATAATTATAGCCTTCAACCCTAACCCAATTGCTAATCCTACTTTCAAGATTTCTTGTCAATTGAGAGCCTGATACCCCACTGTATTGAAAAAAATCACAGACAAAAAATTGAAAGTCTGGCTATTATCTCTGAAGTGTATATTGTCTATAATTTTAGTGAATCAAGCAGAATATAGTGGAGTCAAGAACACTTGTTACATTGTTTTCTTGAATTTATGACTTAAACCAATAGTGAAATTTGTTTCAAATGAAGCAAACAAATGTTTGATCCACATTAATTTTCATAGCAGATGTGTAATTGATTTTCAACTCCCACCCAAACATTTGTCAACTCTGGTTTTCATATGTAGCCACAGAGACTGATTTTATACTTACTTCTTAAGTTCATTTAACTATTCAGTACAGGTGACAACAATCAATTGTAGTATGGAATTAAAAGACAACACAAAGAGATACATGAATCTTGGATCACTATAGATATAATGAATGGCCCTTGAATAAATGCATTGAATGTTACTTTGTTTTGGGAGACACTGTAAAAAATATTTTGATATCGCAATGTATGTTGATTTATCTTTTTGTTAATTGATAGGATAACCCTACATTATAGAAGCAGTAGAAAACTTGAATCTCCTAGTAACAAGTATTCTGATTTTCAGACTTAAAAAATTGTGGAGGCCCTGAAACCTGATCAGAATCAGCTCCTGCTATACAATTCAAAGTTTAGAAGCTTTTGCAGCTGATAAACATTTCCTGATAGACCCCACCAGTTGTAGCACTAGGTTTTTCAGCTTGCAGAGACTATTAGCTATTATATGTCTTTGATGTGTAGAATCACATACAAATAAAAGTTTATCTGAAATAGGTGGGGACAATCTGTTACACAGAGAATTATAAATTTAAAAAATCATGGCCGGGCGTGGTGGCTCACGCCTGTAATTCTAGCACTCTGGGAGGCCAGGCAGGAGGATTGCTCAAGGTCAGGAGTTCAAAACCAGCCTGAGCAAGAGCAAGACCCCTGTCTCTACTAAAAATACAAAGTAATTAATTGGCCAACTAAAAATATATAGAAAAAATTAGCCTGGCATGGTAGCGCATGCCTGTAGTCCCAGCTACTCGGGAGGCTGAGGCAGAAGGATTGCTTGAGCCCAGGAGTTTGAGGTGGTTGTGAGCTAGGCTGACACCACGGCACTCCAGCCTAGGCAACAGAGTGAGACTTTGTCTCAAAAAAAAAAAACAAAAAACAAAAAAACTGCTTCCAACATGTGGTAAAATCCAAATTAAATATGCTTTATTTATATTTATATATCTTGTGCCAATGTAGATTTAGTTTTAAAAATGATCTTTTCAGTACTTACAGGAACTGTGACTTGTGATTCTGAAGGTCTTGATCTCTTTTTTCTACCTGGCTGGGGTGGTTTGGGAAATGTCAAAGCAAAGTATTCTTGATTCCATGATTTTCTCTTTGGTTCACTGACTAAAATGAGAGAGGACAATAAACAACTTGGAGTTAGGAGCTAGACTTTCATCAGCACTGAAATATTCCCAAGTAAGAAATATATAATTTAAATTAAACTAAGTTACAACTCAAAATATAGGTTTTCCCCTTAGAGTTTGTAGGTTTTTTGGCACAGCAATTAGGAAAAATAAAAGTTGATTTACTCATTTTCCACTGAATTGTGTTTTAATTGACATTTATAATTTTATTTTCTAGGCTAAGCCAATTTTAACAGATAGTTACTTAAATCATGCTGGTAAAATAATGTAATCAAACAGTAGGAATAGAAAATATAGAAAACTTTATTTCCTTTCAAACATCTCCATCATCTCCTCTATATTGGTTTCTTTTCTTTGTGTCATTTTTGTTAGATTGCAGACAATGTGACTTCTCCTTCCACAGTCCCCATAATAACTAGCACAATACTGAGTATTAAGTAGTCAGTAAAAGTCTTGATTGATTAAATGAGTACTTATTTTCGCACCCTCTGACCTCAGTGGCATCCTAAGCCACAGAGATTAGATCCCCAGACTCAAATACTGCATTCAGTTCTGGGAACTCTATTTAAAGAAGGGCATATGTACACTTGAGGACATCCAGAATAGAGTAATTGGGAAGATCAAACTATGTCAAAAGAGGAAGTGATGAAGAAACAGCTCTCCTGGAGATGAGTACACTAATGAGAGGTGGGATAATTAAATTTAGATATTTAAAGAACTGCTATATGGGACAGTAGTAGTGATAATAATAGCATAGCTGCAACTGCTAAAACTCATGTAGTGCTTACTATGTGCCAGACTGTGCTTTAAGTACTTTAGTCAACTCGTTTAATCCATAACACAACACTTGGAATTAGATAATATAATTGCCTCCATTTTACAAATGTGAAAAATGAAGCACAGAGACAGAGAGAAGTTATTTTCCACAAATTATAAAACTAATAAGTAGCAGAATTAAGATTCAAACATGGATGGTTTAACCCCAGAGCCCATGCTCTTAATCACGTTGTTATAGACTTCTATTATATGTTGCCTTAGGGAAGGGCTAGAACCAATGGGTAACACTTATTAGCACTGTAGGCAGATTTCAGCTCAATATACCCTTTTTCCTAAAGTGGTATATGTTCAACAAATGGACTGTTCACTGTCCGCTTTCATCTCTCTGACTATATCTGCCTTGTATAATTTGAGTTTTGTAATCGTGACTTGTAAACACAAGGGAACCTTATGAAAGTAAGGTTGGTGTGTATTATGAAAAATAACAAACTAAATAAATCTTTCTTTTTAAACCAGCTAATACAAACTCACATCAAGGCCAGAAATACATTAAACACACAGACACACACACACCCCAACATACACATATGTGTATGCACACATAGATCCTTATATAAAATTTTAATAAAAATTTAGTGCAGTTTCTGCTTTATCACATTTAGTGGAGGATACTAGTCATTAGTTCCTAAAATTATTTTCAAATCTAAAAAATATTTAATTTAAAGGACTAAATTCTTACTTGGAATGGAATTTTCATATGTTCTCATGTTTACTTCTTGTCTATGAAAAAGAAAATGCTTTAATTGAATTTCTCTTGTGGATAATTATTTTATTCTTATTATTATGAGTAAGCCTTCAATAGCAACATTTTGAGAACTCATACATTACTGATCTCTAAGAATGTCTATCTTTAATTATAGTTAAATGTTATAGCTCCCCTTTAGAGCATATTTTCACCAGAAACTTCAACAAAAATATACCATGAACCAAATCTGAAATAAAACCACTAACTTGACAAATATTAAAATAATAAGATAAAGTAAATTGAACCAGTTCCCCCTTTAAAAAGTCTCTAATAAAAAAGTCTTAACCAGAATTTACTTAATTCACTAAACAAGATATTAAAAAACTCACAAATTGTTAATGTTTTCAGAACTTAAATCACTAACGGTGTGTGAGGGGGGTACATATAAGTGTTTTTGAACTCCTGACCTTGAGCGATCCGCCCGCCTCAGCCTCCCAGAGTGCTAGGATTACAGGCGTGAGCCACCGCGCCCGGCAAGGGGTACATATAAGTGTTAACCTCAATTTTGAATTGTCCCTCCACACAGGGAAAATAGGTTGATAATATTTTCCATTTGAAAGGTCCCATTTAATTTGTTACTAATCAATATTGTCTACCAAAGATAAACATAGTATAATTTGTTTTGAAAATATTACTTCCTTATTAGTTATCTGGGGCAGTGAGTTGTGACCATTGCTAAGTCTGAGGTTGTACTAACATACATATATACCCTAGAGTTTGACTTCTTTTTTGACTGACATAAATTATCAGGTTTTAAAACACACACACACACACACACACAAATAAGTCAAATCATAAAATGTATTTATATTTGAGCCAAATCTGTTTTCATTTTCTAAAGTAAAGCTCTAGTGTCCAGTACAAAGCCTGGCTCCTACTCATCACTAAGTCACCATTGACTTACTTAGGAAAGCCTTTGGAGACAATGAGCAGTAAAATATCTAGTCCAGTTGTGCTCAATTGCAGGTAATCATAAGAATTAATTTGAAACTTTTAAAAATACACACATGTGAAAACTACCAGAGTCTTGGATTGGGTTAATCAAACATGTATGTTAAAACTCTCTCATGTGATTTTGATACTCAGTTATGATTAAGAACCGCTATTGTGAATGATCTTGAGAAAGAAACCTTCATAGATTTCTGAAATAGTTCAAGTTTGTATTTTTGGCTTTTCCATAGGCAATTGATCAATTATTTATTAATCTGTGGTGAAACTATGTGATTCAATACAGTAGTTAAAATATATTATGACCTGTATCCCTGGAAATGTAATTGTTTAGAAAACATCCATGCTGGCTGAATTACTGCATTTTTATTCTACAAAAAAGACTTTGCACTTGCATTGATTTTCACTTATTTCCCATAGTATAATGTTTTCTAAACTTCATTTTTCAAAGACTTTTACTAGTAAACAATTTAGAGCACATGAACTTGATATGTGTGTATATTAGTTGTAGTCTACTGTAATGATATATAGTATAAATCATACATTAAGATAAAAATTTTCAAAAGATGAATTGAAATATATAAACTGAAGTTCTAATATCTTATTCCTACACTTCAATGTATTGTCTTGCACATGCATCTCACTTTGGAGAATGCTGGAAAAGGCAACTAAGAAATACTGAGAAAAGGGACAATTTAGCCAAATATTATGAAATGCCTACTTTAAAAAGGTGTGGCCTCAGCCTCAAATTATAGGAAGTTTAAATATAGTTAAACTTCTGGGCAGTTTTCTTCATTTCCAAGGTGCATTCTTGGTTATACTTATGTTATAAACGAATATGTATGTACCTCTTTGTTTTTTCAGTAATTCTAATCTATATCTTAACAAAAAAGGGAAATGAGTGATAGAAGCCCAAAAATGGAATTACATATTTAAAGTTCTGAACATAAATAATAGCCAACTTAAGATTGTTAATGCCACAAAAGTATTATTAATAAATTAAGATAAAATAAAGACATTTTAAAACAAAACCATAGAATTTCATTGCCAGCAGAAAACACTAAAAGAAACACTAATGAGAATTTTCCAGGCAGAAGGAAAATGACCTGAGATGATCCACATTTAATATAAGATAAAATAAAGAGCACAAAAGAGCATATATATGAGTAGAGAGCATGAATATTATTTATAAATAATAGTAATAATAATCTATTAAATTTTAAATACATGAAAAATTTATGGTAGTGATAATACAAAAAGGAACATGCATGAAGTAAATTGAATTAAAGTGTTATAAGGTACTTTCATTGTCTGGGAAGTGGTAAAAATACTAATTTTCATTAAACTCTAATAAGTCAAAGAATTAATGTTGCAATCTCTAGGATAACCACAAAAGAACAATAAAGAAATGCGTAACTGATAAGCTAAGGGGAAATGTAATAAAAATACTTGATCAATACAAAAGAAAGCAAGAAAGGAGAAGTAAAGAACAAAGATATGAAACTAATAATAAAAAGTGAGATGTTAGTTTTGAATTCAAATATAATGTAATCAAGTTAAAAGCAAATAGGATAAATACTACATCTAAAAGGCAAAAGTTATTACTATATGTGCATTTAAGTGTTAATCTGTTAAAACCAATTTGATGATGAGTACATTTGGTGCTTGTTTTTCCATTCTTGTGATACTTCACTTAGTAGAATGGGCTCCGGCTCTATCTGGGATAATACAAGAGGTGCTAGATCACCATTGCTTTTTGTGGCTGAGTAGAACTCCATGGTATACATATACCACATTTGAAATTTAAAAAAAAAGACAAAAGTGTCACAGTGGATTAAACAATAAAACCTGACTGCATGCTTCTCATGAGAGATACACCTAAAATATAGACACAAAAATGTTGAAAATAAAAAGACAAGAGACACTATGCACATCCTAACAAATAGTAAGCTCATGAAGCTATACTAATGTCAAACTGTAAGATAAAAAGTGATACATAGGGGCATTTTATAATCAGAGAAGGGTTATTCCAATAGGAAGATATAAGAACCCTAAATTTGTATGTACCCATTGACATTGCTTTAGAATATATAAAGCAAAAAAATTGTAAAACTAAAAGTAGTAATAGGAAAACTCACAATTATAGTTTGAACTTTTAGCATATTTATCTTAGTAACTAATGGAACAAGATACCACACCAAACAACTGCATAATACACATTTTTTTAATTCAGGTGAAACAAAAATTTAACAAAATTTACAATATACTGAGTCATAAAGCAAGTTGTGACAAGTATTAAAGTGAAATTATGTGACCTATGTTTGCTGACTACAGTTGAATGAGGCTAGAAACCATGATAAAAAGACCAATAAAAATTTTGCAAAACTTTGAAAATTAAGAATACAATCTATAGAACATGGTGAAGAGTGATGCCAGCAAGATG
Source organism: Lepilemur ruficaudatus (assembly GCA_963574885.1). Taxonomy (NCBI): domain Eukaryota; kingdom Metazoa; phylum Chordata; class Mammalia; order Primates; family Lepilemuridae; genus Lepilemur; species Lepilemur ruficaudatus. The sequence goes on from CAUYRT010048908.1 coordinate 34,942, forward strand.
CTGGAGTAGGACTTTCAAGTGCTTGTCTCTTTGCAGTAATATCAATTGTAACAACTATCCACACCTGAAAATACCTTCCCAAGCTAAAGAAATCAAGTAAGACATTATAGCACCTGGATGTAACATAGAAAAAAAAAGACACATTGAAGAGAGTGGGAAAGATAATTTCACATTGTATGCATCACACTTCCCCGGACCCTAGGCAGCACAGTATGAGGGAGATAACTGTGTAGAAGAAGTAGAGTAAAGTGAGCACTGGACTTTGTCTTGGACCCTAACATCACACCTACCGCAGTAAAACACCACACCAGGCAAACTCCCATAGCCCCAGGCTCCAGGCTGTCCTACAGACTCAGTCTCCAGGCTCACCCAGTACCAGGCGGAATCCACAGTTCTAGACTCCAGGATGGTACCCATGGATCAAGCCTTCAGATGCACATCAGTGACAGACCAACCACCCCCAGAGCCCCAGACTTCAAGCTGACCACACAGACTCAGGCTCCAAACTCTCCTAAGGCTTTAGGCTTGCCCCACTTCCATGCTTGCCCCCACAACCCTACTTGCCAGGCTGATACTTGAAGGCCTCGGCCCCAGGCATAAGATTGCCTTCAGCACTGGGTCAGCCCTCATGCACCCAAACGTAAGGCTTACCCAAGTCCCAGGGTTGGACTTTACAGTCCCAGATTCCAGGCTGACACTCACAGACCCCAGCTCCATACCAACATCCATGCTATTGGGCATCTGGCTGACACCCACAGACCCAGCCTCCATGCTACCCACCCCAGACATGGGTTCTAAGCCTTCCCAGTGCCAGGCTGTCCTCCGTGGCCCCAGCCTTCAGGCTGGCCCCTTCGACCCTACACTTCAGCAGACTCAGGGTCCAGGCCTGCTCCAGCAGGCTAAGGGTCCAGGCTCACCTCAGTGAACACTGATACCAGGATGGCCCTTATGGACCTAGACTCCAGGTCCTCCACAATATAGGCCAGCCTCTATGGACTCAGGCTCCAGGCCTGTCATCATGGACCCAAGCACCAGTACCATTCAAGCACCTGGCCAGCCCCTGCAGACTCAGGCTCAAAGATCACTTGAGTGCTCAGTTGGCCTCTGTGGACTCAGCATTCAGGCCAGATCCCATGGATCAGTCTCTAGGCCCCACCCCACGGTCTCAGTCACCAGGTCCACTCAGCTGCTTACCCAGGCACCAGGAGTTCAGCCTACCTGAGACCTTCAGCATTGAGCCTACTTGTGGACCATGCCAGAAGGCTTGTCAGAATCTCTGAATGGGATGATTGATGAAGGGACTTTCTCTACTGAAGCCAGTCTGTAAAGACTGGAATAAATTCATGCTTCTTCAAATTTGCAGACATGAATGAATGATCCAAAGGATCATAAAAAATCAGGAAAACATAACACCACTAAATGAACAAAATAAAGCACCAGGAATCTACTCTAAAGAAATGGAGATTTACAAACTGCCTGACAAAGAATTCAAAATAATCATCTTAAAGAAGCTCCATGTGCTACAAAAGAATACAGATAGGCAATTAAATGAAATTAGGAAAACAGCACACAAGCAAAATGGAAAGTTCAACATAGAGATAGAAACCATAAAAAAGAACCAGACAGAAATCCTGGTGCTAAATAACACAATGATTGAACTGAATAATATTATACAGAGCTTCAAAAGCAGACTTAATCAAGCAGAGAAAAATGAATAAGCAAACTAATCAGTGAAGACAGGTTATTTGAAATTACCTACCTAAGGGACAAAAAGAAAAGAAGACCAAAAAGAATGAAAAATGTCTACAAGACTTATGGGACACCATCAAGCAAAACAATATACACATTATGGGTGTCCTAGAAGGAAGAGAAAAGAACAAAAAGCTCATTTAAAGAATTAATGATAGAAAACTTTACAAATATGGAGAGGAAATGACTATCTTGATGAATCAAGCCAAAACAATCCCAAATAGATTAATATAAAGAAATCTTCACTGAAACACATTATCATCAGACAAAAAGAAAAATTTGAAAGCACCAAGAGCAAAGCAACTTGTCACATACAGAGGGACTCTATAAGACTGTTAGGGGTTTTCTCAGCAAAAGTAAAGAACACAATAGTTCCCACATTACCCATGGTTTCACTTTCCACAGTTTCAGTTACACACAGTGAACCCTGGTTCAGAAATAGCTGAGTATGGTACAATAAGATATTTTTAGAAAAAGAGAAAGAGGGAGAGACTATATTCACATAACTTTTGTTATACTATATTGTTATATTTGTTCAATTTTATTATTAGCTATTGTTAATCTCTTACTGTGCCCAATTTATAAATTAAACTTTATCATAGCAATGTGTGTATAGGAAAATATATATGTATATGATTCAGTAATATCTGTAGAGTCAGGCATGCATTAGAAGTCTTGAAATATAACCACCCCCAACAGAGATGAGGGAACTACTGCAAATAACAATGAAAATTACAAAATGTTTTAAACAAATTTTGAATATAATAAAGAAAATTATTTAGATATTTGGGGGATGCAAAGATCTATTCAGAGATAAAATTATAACCTTAAATTTATATATTAGAAAAGAAGATAGGCTGAAAATCTCTGATCTGTGTATACATCTCAAGGAGGTAGAAATAGAACGACAAATTAAAACCAAAAATGTAGGAGGAATACAACATAACAAAGGAAAAAGCAAAAAATAAAGAGAAAACAAATGCTTTATGTCAGGTAATTTTAAAATTTAGATAAAATAGACAAATTCCTTGGAAAAGAATGCATATAAAAGGTGAAATAAGAGAAAATGTATGTTTCCTATATATCTCATATTTCCTATATATCTCATACATCATAAGAATTATTGTGCATACACTAAAGACTTTTAATCAATAATTAAAAGCTTACCGACATAGAGAACTCCAGGTCTGGATGTCTTCATTGATCAATTCTTCCAAACACCTAAAAAAGAAATAATTGTTCACAAACTCTGTGAGGAGAGCATAACCTTGACATCAAAACCTAAAAAGTACATTAATAAAAAGTAGAATTGCAGGCCTACATTTTTAATAAACATTAATGTCAAAGTCCTTAAACACTTTTAGTAATTTCAATAGATAGAGAATGTATTATACCAAATAAAGCTTATTTCAGGTTGATTTAACATTTGAAATTCACCACATCAGAACATTAAAATAAAGAAGGGAAAATCATATGACCATATCAATATGTAGAAAAATTATTTGATAAAATCCAGCACTTACTCATGATAAATTTTTTAGCAAACAAGGAATAGAAAAGAACTATCGTATTCTAATAAAGGTAATCTACTGAAAACCTATAAGAAATGTAATACTCAATGATTAAAAGTTGGAGACTTTTCCTTGAACTCAGGACCAAGACAAGAATGTTCACTAATACAGTTCAAATTTAATACTGTACTGGAGGTCTTAGCCAGTGCGATAAGAAAAAAGAATGATAAGGCAAGAAAAAAATAAGTTAAAAATGTAAGAAGATAAAAGGAAGAAATAAAATGTCATTATTCACAGGTGGCATGACTGTTTACATTAAAAAAAACAAACTATTTGACAATACACTATTAGAATTAATGAGTAAACTGAATAAGATTGTTAGAGACAAAGATCAAATGTTAAAATCAATTGTATATCTATATATCAGTGACAAAGTAATTGGAAAATATTTTAATAATGCCATTTATATAGTCTAATAAAAATATCAAACACCTGGGAATAAATCTAAAATATATATGTGCAGTACCTTTACACTGAAAAGTAGAAAAGAAAAAAAAAAGAAAAGGAGAAAACATTATTAAGATACATTAAAAACATAAATAAATGGAAGTATATATCATATTCAAAGTCTGAAGTACTCAGTAATATAAAATATATTAAGTCTCCTCAAATTGATATACTGACTGAATGTAATCTCAATCAAATTTTTTGACTTTTTAAATAATAACTGACTAGTTGATTCTAAATTATACATGGAAATGTAAGAGCCAAGGATACACAAGACAATTTGGAATAAAAACAATAAATGAGGAAGCATATAATATCAAATATTAACATATCAACTTATTTTAAAATGACAGCAAATAAGACAACATAATATTGATACAAAGACAACCAATGGACTAGAATAGAGAGAGAGAGAGAGAGAAAAGAGAGACCTATATAGATACAGTCACATGAATTATCCTAAAGTTGTCATGAACTGGGGAAAAATAGCGTTTTCAATAAATGGTATCAGTCAAGTGGGAATCTACAAGGAGAAAAATGTGGCTTTTGACCCATGTCTCACATTACATATGAAAATCAATTCCAGATGGATTGTAGACCTAAAGTTGAAAGGTAAAACAAGAAAGTTTCTAGGAAGTGAAAGAGAGTATTTTAATGATAGTAGAGTAGATAAATATTTCTTAAGCTGTACATAAAAATCTATAATTTTAAAGGTATAGAATTACATATTGAGCTTCTTTTATCCAATTGTTATAAACTGTAGCACTTCTTCCTTCTCCAATAATGAAAATGTTAAAAAAAAAAAGGATAGAGGAAAAGACACATTTCTTTTTGAACATTATAACAAACACTCTTCAGAGAAATAGTATGGTCATGATCATAGCAACAATAATATCTAATATTCTGATTTTGTTGTGTTTTCCTGTTTAAAATACACTTTCAAATATGTTATATTATTAACTATAATTGAATAATTCTACTTTGTTTTATTTTCTCTGGAGTGAAATCCTGCTCTCAAAATCCTTTATTCCTTTTCAGTTTATGCATTCCCTACTTCAAATCTACTATCTATATACATGACTTCCTTCTTGTCGTGTTGTTTTTGCTATACCTTTGTTTTATTCATTAGTTTTTTTGAAATTGTATTTCCTGGTAATTGAATTAGTTAATTTCTCAAATTTGAATGAGAAATTATGATGTAATTTTAACTCATCAGTTGTAAAATTCACTCAACTGTAATTTATTCATTCAACTAATAAATATTAAGCACTTTTGAAGACAGAATTATGAATACCCCCAAATATCCATATTTTAATTTCTGGAATCTGTGCATGTTATCTTACATGGCAAAAAGGACTTTGTATATGTGATTAAATTAAGAAGGTTGAGATTGGGAGATTATTCTGGGTTGTCCAAATATGTAAGGGCACAAAATGTAATCATCAGAGTTTTTATGAGAGAGAAAAGAAGGGTCAGTGGAGGAAAAGGCAAAGTGATTGCGAAAGCAGAGACTGAAGTGATAAACCTTGGAGGAAGAAGAAGGGGGCAAAAACCAATGAATACAGGTGACCACTAAAAATTAAAAAGGACAAGAAAATGGATTTTTTTCTCAGAGTCTCTAGAAGGAACCAGCCCTGCTGGCACCTTGATTTTAGCTCAGTGAAATTGATTTCAAACTGTAAAACAGTTTTTTGAGGTAGCGGTTGGAGAGTGAAATATTTAAAATTGAGATTTTGGAGGGATATGTATTGGAGTAAGCCACTAAACTAAGATGTCAGACAAGAAAACCAGAGAAAAGAAGATCAAAAAATTAAAATGTTAAGTATAAGAAAGATCAACTACATAGTAAAGTCACTAGAAATTAAATTAAGAGAAGAGTACTGTTGGAGAAAAACAATAGTGAGTCAAACAGAAAATCCTTGTAAAATGGAGAGTGACCTGGGAGTCAGGTGATGAATATAACAAAAAATGGTAGTAAGTGATATAATCTGAAGACGTAAGATTCAAAGTTGGCTATTTTCAGAAGTAGGGAAGGAGAACAATCTAGAAATGGGATACAGGAAAAAAGCAGACATCTCCTGCACTTCTAGGTTCAGTGGTAGGAGAGGATGGGGGAAGAAATACATCACCCATTCTAGAAGGCTTTAGTAAAAAGCAGTGAATTTGAGAGAGAGTGAGGTTTCAGGTAAAGCAAGAAGATAAAGTTATCATTCAGATATGAGGCAGAAGAGGACAGAGGTTTTGCTAATAACAGCAAATTTCAAAGAGATAATGTTCAATGGTGACATAATCCTGAGGCCTCTGTGATTTAAGAGTGAATATCACATGTAGGCAGCATCAAACTAGAAATGTCTTTACAAAAGCACTAGTAATCTGAGAAGCTCATTGGGGAGCTCAATTTAATTACTAGATCAAATTATTCTTTTTCTTTTTTTCAAACTGTATTGAATATTCTTTTTCTAAAAGTAATACACATTAAAAAAATTAATGTTACAGAAATGTGTAATTTAAAAAGGGAAAATCCTGGTAATTCTTTCTGTGGAATAATTTTCTAGAATTTTAATTTCTAAGTCAAAAATTTTCTAAATTTTCAAATTATTGATGTTCTGTGCCTTTTCATATTAACTAGTTTTGAATATTTTTCTACAAATTACAAGCTCACATAACCCAACTATTTTTATTCCCCAATAATTATATTTTTCTTACTGATTTTATAAGATTTTTATATTAGGTTGTATCATGAGAAATTTCCATGTTTTTAGGTCAGAGTGGTTCAATATTGGCAATCTCATTTGGTTCAACTTGATACATGTGAATATTAGCTGGTAGCTGCAAGACAACATGACCTATATTACCTTAATTTTTCTATTACTTTTAACAATATTTTTAAAGATGAAATTGGCTTTTAAAATAAAAACCACTACTGAAAGATGTAGCTCCTAAAGACTGCAGAAATACTGTTGTTTAATTCCATACGAATAATTCTTTATCTTCCACTTAATAACTCCTTTAAAAAAATAAACTCATTATACTTTTCCTTATTGGACATAATAATGTCTTCTTTTTTATCAGAAGAATAGAATAGTCTGATTTTTCACATGTATAAAATTAAGTATACAAAGCTAGTATAATAAAACTTTATTACATTATATCCTACTTTAAATCGTAAAGTGCCTTCTCAGAAATTAATTCCTTCTATCCTCCCTAAAAGAAGATGTAATTATAGGAAACTGAGACTTGGTGAAGTAAAATGATCAAGATAATGAAGCTGTCTTGTGAAAAAAAAACCTGAACCAGCTAAATTTCAAAGCAAAATACTTAAGATATTGGTGGGAATTTTATACCTCTGTTTAAAATTTAAATTTTAATCTATAAACAAAATGATTATGAAAGAAACATTCTTTACACTTAAATATATAAACATCTAACCAAATTGAGCATGTTAGTCATAAAAAATACTAAAAAGTATTAAAAAGAGGACTCACAACTGTGGAAGAGACATTTCCCCTGCCTATATCTTGCCTGGACTTTAGCATTGTAAGTTCAAACTGGTGATGTTGAGTGATGACATCATAAAGAGACTATAAACAACAGAAATTTAAAGGGAAAAGACATAGTAGTCATATTTTAAAGTACATGGGTGCTTCTGAAATTCATTTTCAAATTGTTCGTGTGCTCACATACAACTTTTTAAAGATTGAACCAAGAGAATCAGTGATATAATCTACCTGGTTGGTTTAATAAATATCTAATTATTTGATATCAGCCTATTTTAACAGTAGTTTTGAGTCTAGGTGTGTGCACACAGGTGTAGGTATGTGTGTATATGTGTATGAGTGAAAGAGATATATGAGTTTAATGTAAAATATAATAGAAATATTCCTCTACAAAGAGCAGCTGTAATTTAATACATTTTCTACACATTCAGGCTTTTCCCCCTAAACTCTTTGCATATGTTTGCAGTGATAATTGCAACAAATAATTTGAAAGTGGCTTATTTTTAGATATGTAGATTTACCAAAGGTAAAATGTCTATTAAAATGATATTTTTCTCCCAAATCTGTAAACAACCGTTGTCATGTACAGATTTGTGTTAGAACAAGTTATCAACTGCTACTTGGTAGAAAATTAGTAAATGTGAGTTTTTCATTATAGAAATAAAACCTCTTGGGGCAGGTAGAAATGTGTTTGGGGAGATTGTATTTATATATTCTACATAACAGCATCTTTCTTGCCCCAGGAGAAGCAGCAATTCATTAGATATTTCTTTTTTGAAATGAATATTTGTCATTGAATTTTTCTTTATTTTATTCTTAAAATTTTATATTTTTATATAATGCTGATCATATTTTGTTTTATAAAATGGAAGGAATCTAGATTCAAAATCAAAAATAGTTTTCAACTGAGCAGCAAAATGCAGTATGATATCTCATAACCCACTGGCCAAACTAAGATCACAAACAAGTCAAATAGCATTGCCTTCTGAAAGAAAATAATATAAAGCCATTCAATTTCTAACTCAAAATTGGACGTCAATTATACATTTGAAAGGAATATCAACTGTGTATAAAAAGCCATAAAAATGTAATTACACTCTGATCTAGTAATTCCACTCTTAAGCATGTATCCTAAGTAAATTATTATTTTAGCATAAAGATATTCAATTTTCTGCATATAATGTTTTGTATCTAAAAACTCCTACAAGTGGAGTGACATAAACAAGATGGCCAAATAGGCGATATCCGACTTCACTCCCTACCACAGAAAGATCAATTAGCAACCATCCATAGACAAAACATCTTAGTGATAACTCACAAATGTAGGAATAAGCCTAAGTCACCTGCATGTTCCTTAAAAGTGAATAAAATTGTAACTGGCTCCATAAGCAATAAAATGTTTTCTCAATAATATTTTTAGTTCTCTCATATTTCAAATGAGTTTTCAATTCACATTATGGCTAGGAATTGCAGCTCTAAGTGACCTTGACAGTGAGATTTATCTCAGCCCCGGTAGTTTAGCAGCTACAGTCTCAAAATGGGCAGAAAATAGAGAACTCTCAGTAAGATTTGTTGACCAGAACTTTGTAACTTCCTGTCATGCTGATGCATTCTCTTTTGAGTTTCCTTTCCAGGAGTGGCAGAAACTCCTACAAAGCCTTACATCACCGTTTGTCTGGAGAAGATAAGGTAAGTGACACTCCACCACAGACCGTGCCCAAACACCCACCGAGCCTGCACACAAGGCTGAAAGAATGACCAATACTAACTCCTAGCTCATTATAATACTAGTAGTCCCCACCCTGGGAGCGACTTACCTACCATTAGTTGATCATGGGATACATGTACTAACATGATTTCTCACTGCACTTCTATTCCCTGTACTCTACCCCAAGTACCCAATGATGCTCACACCCTTCATGCATTATTCATTTTGCCTGCAGAACAACTCCAGACCCTGTTGGTCAGGGAGGTGGATTTGAGCAGTTCATAACTTACCCTTGCCAGTTGACATGTCCACTGAAAGAAATCCTTTCCTCCTGAACAATCCTGCTGTCTCAGTAATTGGCTTTCTGTGTGACAGGCAACATTGAACACCCCTTGTGAGTTTGTTAACAAAATTTTGCATTTAAATAGTAGGATAAGTGGGTTTGCTTTGACTGAATCAACCTTCTCATTCCCCAAGTCAGCACAACACCACACAGAAAAGATTCTTCAGAGACCAGGGTTTCTATAGTGGGAAAAGAGAACACGGAAGGCAGATATCCAGCTTCACTAGCATTCTGAGACATTTCCCAGGAAGCTCACTCGGTTCTCACCTCATGGGAAATGGGGAATATAGGGGGAACCTACTTGGGTAGACGACTTGGGGTCAGGTACAAACAAAGTAAGGAGGCAGAGACCATAGAGACCAGTACACAGACTTGAGTGATAGCTCAGTGTACCTGTGACCAATGGTGCTCTATCAGAATTATGAACTAGCAACATAGCCCACCTACAAAACCAAGGAGGGCACTCCCAGAAGAGGTCGGAAGTGCTATCTGGCTTGAATAACTCAATGACCAGCCTCCAGGCCCATTCTCAGACCCTGCCTTAGGTCCCTGCCCAGAGGGGGAAATGAGTACCACAGCAAATGCTGGCACTAGTTCTGCCAAACACAAAAGTTTAATCAGTGCTCCCAACAGCCTTAAAACCCACCCCCTGATTCAAACCAGGATGGGAGGCAAATCTGAACTGTGCGTTTCTAATAAGTATAGCAGTTGGTCCATCTATTTTGATCTACTTAACCTCAGGGCCACTGCTGCAATGCTGTGCAACTACTGAATTCAAATAACAGTATTTTCTGGCCAAAGAATATATGCTGTGGCTCAGCAAGATCAGAAGTGATTACAGTTTCCATTCAGCAGCTTAACCTGATTACAGAGTTCAGCTAGTTGCCTTGCTGTATAGTGAAGTCTAGCTAGCTGCACCACCAGAATTTAGAGCAAAGACAGCAGCCCACCCATCTAGAGACCCTGAAAGAGGATCAACACTAACCTGCACATGTAGGAAGCAACATTCATAGGGTGTCAGGCAGGTGGAAGGGGGGAGGTTAGGATGGGTAAATCCACCCCTAACAGATGTGGTGCACACTGTTTGGAGGGTGGGCACGCATGTCGGGTAGTGCAAAGACAATTTATGTAACCAAAGCATCTGTACTTCCAAAATACTCTGAAATAAAAAATGAATAAATGGGCACTGTGTATATGTTGTAAACAACTCATTTAATCGTGATTAAGGAACCTACAAAAAAATGGGCAAGAGATCTGAACAGATCTGAATTTCTCAAAAAAACGTGAATAACAGATATAAGAAAACATGCTCAACATCACTAAATAATTAGGAAGATGTATCTTAAAACCACAATGAGATACCAACTCACATGTGTTAGAATGGCTATGGTAAAAAAGATGCAAGGTAATAAATGCTGGTGAGGATTTGGAGAAAAGGGAACCTTTGTACAATGGTGGTGGAAATGTAAATTAGTACAACCATTATGGAAAGCTGAACTGAGGTTTAAAAAAAAACTAAAAGTATAATTACCATATGATCCAGCAATTCCACTTCTGGATACTTACCAAGAAGGTTTGAAATCAGTGTGTCAAAGACATGTCTTCACTCCCATGTTCACTGAAGCACTATTCACGATAGTCAGGTTATAAAATCAATCTAAATTTCCATCTTCAGACTAAGAGATGAGAAATTGTGGTATATGTACACAATTGAATAATATTCATACTTCAAAAAGGAAGAAATTCTGTCCTTTGCAACAACATGGGTGGAAGGAGAAAGCATTATGCTAACTGAAACAAGCCAAACACAGAAAAGCATATACCACATGTTCTCAATTATATGTGGAATCTAAAACAATTGAATTCACAGAAGCAGAGAGTAGAAGGGTGGTTATCAGAGGCTGTGAGTTGAGGAAAATGTGGAGATGATAGTCAAAGGGTGCAAAGCCCCAGTTAGGAGTAAATGAGTTTGACTTTTTCAAGATTTATTGCACAGTGTCATGAATATAGCTAATAATAAGGGAGCATTGTACATTTCAAAATCACAAACAGTAAATGTCAAAAAAAGTTAATTTTGGGGGGGAGGATGAATATGTTACATAGTCTGATTTAATCATTCCACATTTTATTAAAAAATTATACCATTACTTTTTTACTCCATAAATATGTATAACAACAATTTGTTAATATATAATCAAAATTTAATATGAAAATAAATGAATAAAAATTGCTATAAAATGTGTATTTTTAGATGCAAAAATTAAGAAAAAGGTTGCAAGTCCAAATAAAAATAATATTTAAATCATTTCTATTCTTGGATTATTTGTGCTAATAAGAAAATAAATACTACTTTAAAAATCTGTTGATGTAAAGCCAAATAAATAATTATGATAAATGACTACTTTGTTTTTTTAATTATCTTGTCACTTTTTATTGATATACAATATCTACACATATTTATAGAGTACATATGATATTTTCTTACACACACAGAATGTGTAATAATTAAGTCAGGATATTTAGGGTCCTTACAGTCATATCTATCCCATGGTCTATGAGGGGAATTGGTACCAGGACACACCCACCCCCACCCCCTTACTGCATACCAAAATCTGCACATACCCAAGTCATTAAGTTGGCCCAGCAGAAACTGTCAACACAAGATATTGGTCCTCTGTATCATTGGGTTTATAACCAAACAATATTGTATTTTCAATACATGTTCGGTTGAAAAAAATCGAAATATAAGTGGACCCAGGCAGTCCAAGCCTGTGCTATTCAAGGGTTAATTGTACTTACCTGTTAAATAAGTTAAAATAGTCAAATAGGCATAATTGTAACCATAGTGAATAAAAAATATTGTCAAAATTTCCAAAGGCTAAAGAATATTAAGAAATATCTACAAATATGTAAAGCTATAAGTGCCATATTTTAACTCTTATGCAAAGTATGCTAAAACTGTTGATTTTCCATTTCTAAATATCAATATTAATTTGAAATTACCAATAATAGGGAAGAAAATGAGTAGGAAGATCTAGAGGAGCCTGAGGAGGGATTTGCAGTAGGTGCTAGGAATGATTTGCAGTTCTAGTAGAGCACACCCCCTGTACAACTCCATCAGCAAGGTAATATGGAGGCACAACTGAGAATGGCTACTTCCTTCTCCCTTTCCCATTTGTGATATCTATTCCCTTTATTTTCTACCTCAAAGTTTTCCAGATTTACTTTTAATGAGATCTTACCTGGATAAAAAGCAGGGAAGTATAAAAGAATATACATATATACAATGAGATTTGGCCTGGACTCTGAACACCTCTAAATATGTCCTTGAGCTTCAAAAAAAAAAAAAATACTGTTCTTTCAGTCTCCTCTTTACTTTTAGTCTAAATGCATCCTTGCAGGTTAGATGTGTTTCCTAAAGACAGCAGATACTTGGCTTATATTTTTTTATCCATTCAGCCAGCCTATGTCTCTTGAGTGGGGAGTTCAAGCCATTCACATTTATTGAGAGAATTGATAGGTGGGGCAGATTTCTGTTCATTCTGTTGGGTTGAACTTTGGACAACCCTTCTTTATACCCCAAGCTCCTCCTCAGCACCCACCAGAGAGCTCACCCTACAGCCACACTGCTGGGGTCTTTGCTAAAAGGAATTTGGGGTTTATTCTTGTCGTGAAGCAAAGCCATTGGCAGGTTTGGAGCAAAAAAGAGCCATGATCTGATTTATCATCCTGTAAGGCAACTTGGGTTGTCTGTGCTCTCTGTGGAGAACAGACTGGGAGGTAGGGGACATTCAAGTGTGGAAGTCAGGGCACAGATAAGAGCTTGGTGTATTCACTGAGGTGCAATGCACTTGTGGTCTGGGGTGACAGGAAGAGAGGTATCTTGGATGTATGTTGAACAGAGAGCCCTTAAATACTGGGAGCCCAAAGCAAGCATCATACTACATAGTAAAACCTTCAAATCAACCTCTTTAAAGTCAGGATTAAGGCAAGGATGACCACCGTCACTGCTAAAATTCAACATTAAATCAAGGCAAATGCAATAAGACAAGAAAATGAAATGAGATGCAAATGACAGAAAGAGAGATACAGAGAAGCCACAGCTAACTATACAGTTATTTGAAAAACAATGTTATTAACTCCCATACTGTTTTATGTAATGGCTGTACAAAATTTATAACCCCACCAATGGTGTATAAGAGTTCTGGCCAGGCACAGTGGCTCACACTGTAATCCTAGCCCTCTGGGAGGCCAAGGTGGGAGGATTGCTTGAAGTCAGAAAGTCGAGACCAGCCTGAGCGAGAACAAGACTCTGTCTCTACCAAAAATAGAAAAAATGGCTGGACATGGCAGTGCACAGCTGTAGACCCAGCTACTCAGGAGGCTGAAGTAGGAGGATCACCTCTGGAGTTTGAGGTTGCAGTGAGCTACGATGATGCCACTGCACTCTGCCCAGGGCAACAGACTCTGTCTCAAAAAAAAAAAATGATAATCAGCTGAAAACAATTTGAAATAACAAGAGAATTCAGCAAGGTCTGGTGAGTTTGGGGATTTCAGGGCTGATCAAGGAAAAAGACATGACCACAAAGTGGCTGTGACATGCAGTGAGCTTTATTTGGATTGCCCCCTGACAGCAGGGAGACTTTCCAGAGACCACCACACTGGGCCACACCCAGAAGGGGAGGGGGCACGGGACCCCTGGGGAGAAGGGCTTACCTGTCTCCAGGAGCCTCAATGTCAGAGACCACCAACAGGGAGCAGCTCTTTGAGGTCTTGAGGTCTTAAGATAGCCCCAGGGTTGTCTTATCTGTGGCTAGCAGGTATTGGGTACAGTCTCGTGGGGAGGGCTGGGTTGTACAAAGCAGGCAGGCTCTAAATAGCTAAAAATATGCTTCTTGGGGCTATGTTTAAAGCAATTGGGTGTGTAAGACTTGGGTTTGGTGCTGGCAGGCCTTGAGCTAACAGTCCCAGCCTGCTGTGAAGTAGCAAACAATATAGGGTCAAAATGCAGGGGCCACCTTTACCTAAGGACTAGAGATGAGGTCGGCATGTAAGCACTGAAAGGACCCTCCACACCAGCAATGGTCAGTTTGAAACGTAATGGAGAAGCCTGTTCATAAAGCCTATATGATACCTGTGATACCTCTAAAGAAAAATATGAGCAAGAAGACAACACACCTTTGCTAAAAAAAACTTTGAAGATCTGAATAAAAGGAGAATGATAGCATTTTCTGAAGATAGGATGTGATATCATAAAGATGCCAATGCTTCCCCAACTAATCTATACATTTGGTCCCATCAAAGTCGGAATGCCAACAAATGTTCACAGTGTGAGAAGCCAGTCCTAAAGTTCACCAGGAAGAGAAAAGTAGAATGAAGAATTTTTGTTTTGTTTTGTTTTAGAGACAGCGTCTGGCTCCATCCCCCAGGCTGGAGAGCAGTGGTGCGGTCACAGCCTGCTACAGCCTCAAACTCCTGGGATCAAGCAATCCTCCCGCCTCAGCCTCTCCCCAGCCTCCTGAGAAGCTGGGACTGTGCGCACATGCCATCATGCCCAGCTAAATTTTTTAATTTTCTGTAGAGATGGGGTCTCAATATGTTGGTTGCTCAGGATGGTTTCTAACTCCTGGCTCAAGCAATCCTCTTGCCTCGGCCTCCCAAAGTGCTGGAATTACAGGCATGAGCCAGCATGCCTGGACAAAATTTGGTTTTAATGGCAAAAAAAGGAAACAACCTAATTATGTTTATCAATAGGGAAATGGTTAAATAAATTAACAGTTGACAGTAAAGAGTGTATTTATTGGCGTGGAAGTAAGTTTTTTAAAAGGCAATTGTAGAACATTGAAATAATATTCCAGTTTTATAAAACCAAAGCTAAGTATCTACATGTGTGTGCATACATGCATGCATGTATATGTAAATGCCTAGGAATATATCTGGAAGGATACGTAACAACCTTAAAGGTAGTTGGGCACAGTGGCTATTGTGAGCAGTGAGACTTTCACTTTGCATTTAGATTTTCACAAAAAGATATTCATTTACCACTAGTACAATTAAAATCATTCTTTTAATAATGCAGAGGCCTGGCCCTAATGTGGGTGGCTTTTCTAATAAACCTGACCAGCCCTACGCAGCAGGTCAGACACTGTTCTTGTCCCATCCCTTTCCATTCTGTGCTGTGGGACCTTAAACCACTTGCCCAACTTCGCTGACACTCCATCCATCCCTCATCTGCAGAATTGAGTGAAGCCCCTCCCCACTCTCCCACCAACCTGGGACCTGGGACCTGGGACCTGCTGCAAGCACCTTTGCACACAAAGGCACAAGGCTGGAGGCTGCTCTTCTCGCTGGCACCATGGTTGTTGCTGACGTTACCATTGTCACCTTGAGCAAGATAACTGTGGGAATTTCAGTGGCAGTTCTGGTCTCCGTCACTACACATAATGCTCAGCCACTCATACCTCTGCCTGAGTACCCTCCTGCCCAAAGGCGAGCTGGGGTGGCACAGAGTGTGGGGCCGGCCACAGCTCTGCCACCCGCAGCTATGGATGCAGATCTGGGCCTCAGGCCCTCGACTAGAGAACCCTCTCAGGGATGCCATGAAATGGCGCACTGTGGGCATCGGGATGTCACAATGACACCAGGGTGGAGTGTGTGCTGGGAAGAGCCTGGGGTGTGGGTCCCGGCCCATGCCCTCCCTCGTCTGTCAGTGGGGTGTGATACCTGCCTCAGGTGTGGTTGTTAAGGCTTATTTTGGTGAGGCCATCAGCTATAAGTGACAGAAGGCCAGCTCAAACCAATCTCAGCAAATGAAGTTAATTTGTAGGTGGTTTTTCAACAACACTGGGGCAGATTTGGAAGTGCTCACAGGAGTGAAGAAAAGGCTGGTAGAACCAAGGCTCAGGTACCAGAACCAGGCCTCGGAGTTTCAGACCTGTGTCTCCAGGTCTCCTTCTCCACTGGTCTCTGCTGGTCTTTCTGCAGCAGCCAGGTTCCCTCTGGGGAACAGGAGGGGGTAGAGAACACAGGGCACCAATGCCCTTTCCAGCACAGGGACCCTGGTAGGGAGAGAGATGCTTTTCTCCAGCTCCCATAAAAAATTTCCAGGGAAGGATCTGATTGGTCCTGCCTAGGTCACAGGCCCAGTCCTTGCACCAATCACTGTTGCCGAAAGGACCTGCTGCTTCCATGGTTGTCTTGTGTGGGCCCTGTGTCAGCCACCCAAGGGCCACCTGTGACAGGGGCAGGGGCAGAGGATCAAGAGGTCCTTGAACACCCCAGCTTCATCCCCAGGGAGGCTTTCCGCCCTCAAGCACAGCTCCTGAGAAGGCGCCATACACATCAGCTCTGTCAAGGCACCGGTGCCTCAACAGTGGTAACCAACATTGCTGAAACTGACCATCACCTGGAGGAAAGTGCAACAAAGCCAGTTGCTTTTTTTTTTTTTTTTTTTTTTTTTGAGACAGAGTCTTGATCTGTTGCCTGGGCTACATTGCCATGGCGTCAGCCTAGCTCACAGCAACCTCAAACTCCTGAAGCCACTTGCTTTTCACAGTAACGCCAGCGTCATTAGCCCAATATACAGATGAAGAAACCAAGATTCAGAGAGGTCCAACATCCCTCAGCAGCACGGCCTTTGGGATCACACAGTCAAGATGTCTTTGGCTCCAGTTCTGAATCTGGGACTGGTCCACAGGTATGGTCACGGAGACAGAGAGTGCCGGCTCCCAACTTCCTGGAGGAACGCAGAAGGTGGGAGGCAAATATTCTTAAGTGACCCTGCCATTTACAGATTCCAGCGTTTCTATAATAAGCATCCATTACTTTTATAATGAGAAATGTTCCTTCCTGCCAATCTTCGCCCACAGCGCTTTTCACAGTTCTGACTTTTTTTTTTTTTTTTTTTACCTAATGACTGATTCCACCAACACACAGTGGGCTTGTAAGGAATAATTTGATCAGCTTTTGATTCAAATTCCCTCTCCTGTCCACAGGCTTTTAAGCAACTCTCCCCTGGATCCCAGGAGTTTGCCTCCCCCCTCCTGCCTTGTCCTTCAGGCCAGCCTAGGGGCCCTCACGCCCACCTCTGTGGCTGCCCTGGCCACATCAGGGAAGAGATGACAGTGCCCCCCACAGGCACCTAAGTCACACCTGGGTATAGAGACGGCTACATCTCTCGCTCCAATGCTCTCAGGGAATGGCTATTAATTAACTTTGCACTTGCTCATTCCCTATGTAAATGATTATCCCAATTAAACCACCTCTCATGAAGTCTGGCTCTTTTTGCAGAAAGCTATTTCGACATGAACGTCTGTGGCCCCCTATGGTGGCATTTGTCTCACCAAGAACATCATTTTCAGTTTGGAGCCAGTATGTCATGGCGGGGGGGGCATAGCAGTGAACTTGCCACCAGGTTGTGAGGCTCCCTCTCCCAGGCAAGTCTCTCAGCCGGGGAACCTCGGTTTCCCCCACATGACGGGTCTGGGGTGTCAGTGGCAGCGCCTAGACAGACAGACAGAAGCACGCCGAGAATAAGACAAGATGATGAGAATGGGAACCGAGGTTTATGGTGAATCTGTCTGTGTACCAACCAGGGGTAAGGGTCTGGGGTCCATCTTTAGAGTTCTGTCTGCTGCACCCCTCATACTCATATCTTTCTAAATTTGCTAATTTCAAAGTTAAATAATAGGATGAAAACATACCCCCTGCTGAGGGATTGTAATAACACAGCTAATGGCAGTAAACGCTCTGGGGTAGACAGATGAAGGCTCTGGCTCCAGCCCTAACCCAGATTCTGGGATCAGTCAGGAGGTATACACAAAACCTTTGCCATTTCTCATCCCCGTGACCTTGTTCAAGTCACCTCACCTGGCTGAGTGGTTCCCTCCTCACCGTACAGCTGGGCTGATGCAGAAGAAAGCATCTCTGAGGCACCCAGCACTGAGCCTGGCACCCAGCACCACTCTGCTGTTAGGAGCCCAACGCCCACAGTCAGCATACTGTCAAACCATCTGCACAACCTTCTTCTGAGGACATTTTTCCTTTTTAAAACCACCCCATCCTTCTTGGGGGCACCACATGCCATTCAGTTTGTTCTTCCTACACCCCAACCCCCAGCTGGACCACCCATGCCAATTGCTGGATATGCACTCTGATGGCTGATCCAGGAGTCTTCCACGCAAGCAGCTTCACCTCTGTGTGGAGATGACTTGCAGTGCTGTGAAGTTCCAGACCTCAGGGAACTATCTGAGCAGGCAGGTTCCCAAAAGCAGCAGCTCCCATTGGAGCAGTTCCTGATGTGGCCACGAGGTGGCAGGCCTTTCTCTGGCAGATCGGGAAATCCCACCCTTCTCGCTACAGATGCAGGGCATGGCCTTGTGGCTAGCCTGGACCCATGGGGTGGCATCCGGGCTCAGACGACATGTGCTTGGCTCTGTCTTGAGACAGAGCAGCTATAACACTGCTCATCAGTCTCCGAGCTATAGGATGCCCATCTGAGTCCCAAAGCAAAAGGAAATAAACATTTTTCTCTTTTAAATCTGCCAACGAATGGTAAGATCCTAGTTTTACAGGTGAGCAGATCAAGGTTGAGAGCAATTAAGTGAGTTGCTCAGAGCCAATGAGAGGCATGAGATATTGTTTTAAATTTTATTCCAGAATATAATATTTCAAACATATTCAAAAGAAGAGAAAGTAGTGGGCCTGTCAGGGTGGCTAACCTGTAACCCTAGCACTCTGGGAGGCCGAGGTGGGGGGATTGCTTGAGGTCAGGAGTTCAAGACCAGCCTGAGCAAGAGTGAGACTCGGTCTCTATTAAAAATAGAAAAATAAGCTGGGCGTCATGGTGTTCACCTGTAGTCCCAGCTACTGGGGAGGCTGAGGCAGGAGGATTGCTTGAGCCCAGGAGTTTGAGGTTGCTGTGAGCTAGGCTGATGCTACAGCACTCTAGCCTGGGCAACAGAGCGAAAGTCTGTCTCAAAAAAAAGAGAGAAAATAGTCATAATCCCCACATTACTCACCACCCACCTTCAACCTTTATTAACATTTGCCACTTGTTTCCCCATCCTCATTTTTTTTCTTTACTGGATATTTTTTCTTTACTGGGTATTATTTTTTTCTTTACTGGAATATTTATAAGGTGAATTCCAGACATTGTGGCAATTTATTATAAATACTTCTGTTTGCATCTCTAACAATTAGGACATTTTTATATACACACACCAAGCCATTATCAATTCCTAACCAAAGTATCAGCAACCCCCAATTATCATCTAATACTCAGTTTATGTTCAAATTTCCCCCATGGTCTCAAAAACACATTCTTAAAAGTTGTTTTGTTCTGTTATGATCCAAATAATTAAGTTCACTCAATTTAATCATGTCTTTAAGCTTATTCAACAGCTTCATTTCTTTTCTGCAGGCTCTAATCAATTAGTAATTATTAATTAATAAACAGTGTCATCTGTCCTGTGGACCCTCCCACATTCTGGATTTCGCTGTTTGCCCCCTTCTGCAGGTGGCACGGCACCTGGCAAACAGTAGGTGGTCAGTGAGCCTTAGTTGAATGAATGGTTTTAAGGGGAGCATAGCAAAAGAATAAAGGTTTGGTCCTCACAAATGTAACAAAGCAGGCAGCACCCAACTTTGGAGGCCACAGGCTCTGGCCCTGGGATCCTGGGGAAGCCACAGGCTCTGCTCTTGGGATCCTGGGGGTGGCCACAAGGGATTCAGCCCTGGGATCTTGGCAGTCAGGGCTGCACTGCAGGCCAAGCGGTGCTGAGGCAGGAGGCGTGATTGAGCCCTGCTGGAGAGAGCACAAACGATTTAAGAACAAGAGGCAATTCCTCTTCCAGCACCTCTCCTTCGTGGGCATGTGCTGTAGCAGCACTGATCTCTGTTCAGATTAATGAAAACATCTAAATTTAGAAGCTTTGGTTGTGTCCCAAAGTTTTCCCATATGCTGTTCTTGGGTGGGTTTTTTGTTTGTTTGTTTGTTTTTTGGTGTTTTGAGAAAATTGAAAGCAACAGAAAAGTACAAAACAAACACCAGTATTCCCATCATCCAACATCAAAACTGCTAACATTTGGTCACACTTGCTTTCTGGGTCTTGTGTTTTGTCTTACTAAAACTCACTGGTAGGCCAGGCTCCGTGGCTCACGCCTGTAATTCCAGCACTTTGGGAAACTGAGGTGGGAGCATAGCTTGAGGCCTATGCAACATAGCCTGGACAACATAGTGAGACCCTGTCTCTACAAAAAATTTAAAAATTCGCTGGCGGGGGGGGGGTGGCGTGTGCCTGTAGTCCCACCTACTAGGGAGGCTGAGGCAGGAGGATCGCTTGGGCCCCGGAGTTTGAGGCCTCAGTGAGCTACGATCACACCACTGCACTCCAGGTCTCAACGGAGCGAGACTCTGTCTCTAAAAATAAAATAAAACTCCCTGGTAGAGGTGGAGACCTCTGTCCCTTCCCCCCTCCTCCTTCTCATAGGGCAACCAGAGCAGGAGCGGCTGTTTTAACCGTCATTTTCTTAAGCACCTGCCACGGCCGTTTTGATCGCTTTCTGCCGCAGCCTGGCTTCACGGTCACTTGGCAGACGGAGCGCTCCCGCGCCTGGCTGCGAGCAGGGACAGGGCGGACACAGCCCGGCGCTCACCCGCGCACAGTCGAAGAACAGTGAGAGCCCCGGGCGTCGGCGAAGGTGAGTGAGAGCCCGGAAACGGGAGACTGGAGACGGCAGACCGGAAACCCGGCACAGCGCGCCGGCCCCACGGCCGCCCCGCCCCTCCCGCTTCCTCCCCGCCGGCTCCTGCGGACCTCGCCCCGCCCACGGAGGAGCTCCACCCACTGCTCACTTCACCTTTCACCTCCACGCCTTCCGGGCCTCCTGGAGGCCACAGACGGCCGTGCCCCGCAATTATTGGTGACTGCTGCCTGCCCATCACAGGAAAAGCAGTCACGGATTGGCTGGGGCGAAGTAGTGGGGCGGGGAAGTAGGCTCAGCGGCCTGTGCGCATACCCGGTGCGTGCGCAGTGACGGCGGCGGGCAATGACAGTCATGGCTGCTCAGTGCGTGAGGCTGGCCCGGCGCAGTCTCCCGGCTTTGACGTTGTGTCTCAGGTAAGGAGTACCCGGCTTCCCTGGGCGGAGGAGAGAGCCAGGCTCCTCGGCGTCGCCCTGCTTCGGGCGTTTCGTGGCCCCGGGAGCCTCCTTCTTGGCCTCAGCTTCGGAGCTGGGCATCCCCGGGGCCCAGCTCCCCGGTGCGGGACGAGGATCACTCCGCTGGGGGCCTCAGCCCCGGAACTGGGCATTCCTGGGCCCGCGGTTCCCGGGTGCGGGACGCGGGCCACCCCGCCGGGACCTGCTCTGCGCCCGCACGGGGCTCTAGAGAGGGCGAGAATGACCGCATGGGCATATGCTCGCGGTGGTCGGGAGGGTAGGGTGGCCCAGCACGGTGTGTCTCGAGTGAAAGGAACAGTGGCCCACGTGTGCGTGGGGCCAGGCCCCTGCGGCGACACCTCGCATACGTCTGCCACCTCCCCAGCCGCGCACTTATGGGTACAGAAGCAGCTTCAACTAAAGCGGTTGAAGAAAACAACCCGACAAACCCCAGACTTGCCCAAGGTTACTCAGCGGGGCAGAACCCGGCCAGGCGTGCCCGGGTCAGGGTCAGTGGCTAGCTCATTTCCGAGCTGTAGCGCCGCAGCTCGAGGGCCAGAGCGGACCTCCGGAAAGTTCCTTGTAACCTAGATGCCTGTGGCCTGGTTCACGGGCTTTTTCCACTTGGCCTCTCCTTGGCCTGAGATTCCTGCTCCACCTCCGCCCTCTCTGGATTTCTGGGGTCAAAAGAGCAGTAGATCCTGTCTCGCCGAGAGGGGAGAGGAGTTTGTTTAGAAAAGTGCACACACTCCATGGCCGAGGGTCACAAGAGTCAGTGCCCTCGCTTTTTTTTTCTTAACCTTTTTTTCTTCTAACCTGTGGCTTCTGCTTTTTGAAAGTTCTGCCTCTGAGGTTAGTATGACAAGTATTTAGTGTTTTCTCGGTTGGACTACCTGCCTAGGACCAAGTTATTGATTAGAGAAGCTACTGCGGGCCAAACACTGGGTAGAAGCTGGGCAGAGTGAGGTCGAAATCTGCTCTTTTTTCTCAAGGAGATTACCCACTTGGATGAGCAGACTAGACTGGTGAAGTAAAAGTACTTATAGTGGAGGTGATTAAGGGGTGAGTGATAGTTTTGTTAAGTTATATTAAAAAACAAAACCAAAAAAACATAGGAACTAAGAGTAGTGTGACACCTGGAATACTTGAGTAAAAAGGCTTTTTGCACAAGTAATTGGTGGTTTTGTTTTTCGAATTAATTGCCAGAAAAGTGACTGCCAGGTCAGCATCTTTTCTGTCTCTGAAATTGTGGTCTTGTGGAAGGTGCTGAACTAGGGGGAGGCAAAAGAGCTGGATGGTAGTCATAGTTCTCACAGTAACTAACCTTTCAATCTGGGGAGGAAATTGAATGTAGTTTATTCTCATATGGGACTATGGCATAATGAAAAAGGGCTCCACTGGTCCTGGTAAAGAAATCTGGGTTTTAAGACTTTATCCTATCATTCATTAATGGATTTGTGACCTTGGGCTTATCACTTAACCTTTTTCATTTGGGGATCAAATTGGATAATATCTTAAGCCACTTCCAGTATTAGTTTTAGAGTTCTTTATATTTCCTCTGTACATGCCCCATGCTTTCCTATCTCCATGCCATTCTCCAAGCAGTTTCCTCTTCCTGAAGCACATCTGTGCTGTCCATGCTGGACTCCTCAGGCATAACCCACAAAGCCTGTCCCCAAGCCAGGTATGTCCTCTTACTCTGAGCCTCCCAAAGCATTTGGTTCCTCTTCTATCACCTTTAAACCCCCAAATTACAGCTCTTTGTGTGTAGATATCTCCCCCTTTTTGCATGATGGTAAGTGCCCCCTGGACAAGATCTCTGCCCTGTCCGTCTTTGGCATCACATCGGCAGAAGGCCTCACCTCTATAGTAGCTACTCCATAAATGCATGGTAAGGTCTGGGTTGACTGTATCTCTGAAGTCACTTTAGAATGAAAAGAAGGAGATTAGTACTGTACTGTAACTTGATACATTGACATTAGTTTAAGCATATATTACAGATTTTATATATCATACACAATTTGCCATTATTGGATCTAAGATCTTTGCTCCCCAACAAGTCAATAGAAAATAGTTTCAAATAATCCCTGGTTTCTAAAATTATACGTCTGACTTTAACGAGCAAAAAAACCAAAGACTTTCTTTCTAATGCATGGCCTTTTCTGTAGATCCTCTCCTCGGTTGTTGTGTACGGCTACAAAACAAAAGAACAATGGCCAGAACTTGGAAGAGGACATGGGTCAAAATGAACAGAAGACAGATCCTCCCTCTACAGATAAGATTCTCCTGGAAGAGAAGGTCAAATTAGAAGAGCAGCTGAAAGAGACTGTGGTAAGGGCTCTTGTGGGGTGTGTGCTCTGCCAAAGTGTTTTTCCCAGGGGCCACATAAGGGCTCCAAGTTTCATTGGTGACAGACCAAAGCCATAGGGGATCAGTTCTTTGTCCATGGCCCACAGTGGTCCCAGATAGGAAATTACTGCCAAAGCAAGGACGAGAGCTCAAATCCCATTTGAGTTCTGACATGAACTGCCTTGGTTCTGGCATGAGAACAATCTTTACGTGCTTTTTTTCTTTTATGAGATAGGGTCTCACACTCTTGCCTGGGCTAGAGTGCAGTGGCATCATCATAGCTCACTGCAGCCTCCAACTCCTGGGCTCGTGATCCTCCTGCCTCAGCCTCCCCAGTAGCTGGGCCTATAGGTGTTCACCCCCACACCTTACTAAGTTTTCTGTGTTTTGTAAAGACAGGTTCTTGCTCTTGGATCAGGCTGGTCTGGAACTCCTGGCCTCAAGTGATTTTCCCACCTTGGGCTGCCAAAGTGCTAGGATTACAGGCATGAGCCACTGCACCCAATGGCTATATTTATTATCTTAAGACTTAAAATGGCCTTTACAAATAAGGAATACCCAATATGGTTGCTTAAGCTGAGACTTAGGAAAGGAACCAGAAAATTCTAAGTATAAGAGGAGTGTGGTTATGTGGTGCTCTCATAGGTAGGTAGGAGTTTTATGAACTAGTTAGTAATATGGGTTATTACTCCATGTAAAAAAGTATGGTGACTCAAATCAAGTTCTTTGAGGATTTAAGAATGATGGTATCAAACACTATGTGCAGGGACCGTTCTAAGCTTGTGTATTAATCCTCACCATAACCCTGGCAAAGCCAGAGTTTGAACCGGGACCATCCGGACTTGGAGCTCTTGCTCTTTGCTGCTGCCTGTAACTACCTGAAGACTGAAAACAGATGGAGGATAGAGGCCCCCACAGAGTAATTTAGTAAATGTTAGAAATAGAAAAGCTCAGGAGATGAGTGAGTTTGTGGAACAGTGGTAGGAAATTAGGAAGATACCAGAACTCAGATGGTCATTAACAATGAATGTATGATCTGAGTCACCTCTGGGCAACACCGAAAATACCAAAGGGTTGTTGATGGAGTTTTATCTCTTTGATGGAATAGAGGCCTGAACTTTCCACCCATGTCCATTAGTTCTCCTCCTAAGCTTTCCTCCGAGGAATGGGATTTGACATGGTCAGCCCCTAACTAGCACTCTGGGGTTCCCTGAGGTCAGACATTCTGCTGGGGAAAGAATGTTCTTGCTTGTGGGGTGACGAGATCATGAGAACCCCAGGAAAGCAGAAGTTCTTGTCCTTTCCCTCGCTATACACCCAACTAAGAATAGGCTTGGGGACTGTATGAGTGAGTACATTCCACACTCCTTGGAAACATTGGCACAGGTGTAAATTATTCTTCTTAAGCTGCACTGTTTTAGTCTAAAATTCCAAAAGTAATAGTACATGTTATTTGTGTTTTGACTTGGAGCTTGTTATGTAGTCATTTTCAAATGAGACTTGCTTTCCTATGAATTTGTTCCATATTTTATTCATAGAAATCTCCGTTTTCCTTTTTTTCTTTTAGGAAAAATATAAACGAGCTTTGGCAGATACTGAGAACTTGCGGCAGAGGAGCCAGAAGTTGGTGGAGGAGGCAAAGTTATATGGTGACTGTGGGCATGATATGGGGGGCATGCGTGTGTGGGTGTCAAAACAGTAAGACAGAGGGGAAGGGGACAGCAGTTAGATCCCCTCCCATTTTTTAAGATGGGTCAGCAGTAAAGGTGTCTGGAGGAGCAGAAAGTGTGCAGTCAGGACTAACGTTTAGAACCGTAAGGTGCGACCGTTTCTAGGGAGTGAGTTTACTGTGCCCCACGTGGAGACCGTGGTGGAAACCTGCAGCCAACTGGAGCGAGTCGGCCTCCCATGCCCGGCCCCCCCGAGCTGTCCCAGAGGTAGCATGGCATCCCTTCAGAACTCTCAGCATGCTGTCTGCATTGTCACTTTTGGATATTTTTGTTGCTGTTCTTCCCATTTTACAGTTGAGATCATTGAGGCTTAATGACTTGCTTCACATCACAGAGCTAGTAAGTAATGGTGGTGGCATTGAGGCCCAGCTCCGGACCCCACATCTGTGGTGTTTGTTGGACATGAGGCTACTGTTTGAGTTCTCATTGTGGGCCTAGGCATAACCGTCAGGCAGGTGTCACGGCTGAGGAGCCCACGGTGCAGAGTGAGAGGGTAAATGGTTTGCCCCAGGACAGATGGGGGTGGGGGAATCGGGTGAGAGGCCACCCGGAAACAAGTCCCAGATCTCATCTCACTGCAACATGCAACACAAATAACGAAGCCTTCCTTGAAACATTTTATTTTCCTGGCTGCTATCGGCTAAGTTTCCTGGTATTCTTCCTCTCTTTCTGGTACTGCCCTTTGGTGGCTTCTTATCTGTCTGACCTCCAAATGTTTGGGTTCTTCAGGATGTGGTACCAGGCCTCTTCTCTCCTCTTGCACATTCCCTGCATGACTTAGGCACTCTCATGGGTTTACTGGGCATTTGTGTACAGGTCTCTACTTCCAGCTCTGGTATTTCTTGAGAGTCTTGGTCCCATATATTTTATTGCTTACTTGACATCTTTGCTTGGATGTCTCAAGGGTATTTTTCCCCTCTCCCTGTGCTTCATTTCATCCACATTTTAGTAAATTTTGGGTCTCATCCCAGAAAAGGCTTTGGGGGGTTTTGTTTTATTGCTTTTTAATTATCAAGACATTGTAACTTGGGCAAACGAATGATTTGACAAGTTTTTAAATAGCCTGTGCATGAAGTAAACAGTGCTCCTTATCTTCGTTTAGGCATTCAGGCCTTCTGCAAGGACTTGTTGGAGGTTGCAGACATCTTGGAGAAGGCAACACAGTGTGTTCCAAAAGAAGAAATTAAAGACGATAACCCTCACCTGAAGAACCTATATGAGGGGCTCGTAATGACTGAAGTCCAGATTCAGAAGGTGTTCACAAAGCACGGTTTACTCAAGTTGAACCCTGTCGGAGCCAAGTTCAACCCTTACGAACATGAGGCCTTGTTCCACACACCAGTTGAGGGGAAGGAGCCGGGCATAGTGGCACTAGTTAACAAGGTGGGGTACAAGCTGCACGGACGAACCCTGAGACCCGCCCTGGTGGGGGTGGTGAAGGAAGCTTAGCTGCCTCTTGCGGGGTTTTGGTTTTTTAAGTCACTTGCTGTAACTCTTAAAAAGCTGGTTCATCTTTTCTCATCTATGAATACATTTGACCTTTTCCCAAACCTTGTTGGAAAGCTTAAGTAACCAGTGGCTAAACAGAAAATTAAGCCAGTTACACAACTGTGGTAGTGAACTCTAATTCCGGAGTCCGTTCACTGATTGTTAGTTCACGTTTAGTAGCTCCATGTACAGAAGAGCACCAGCAGGACACAGTGAGGCCTCCAGAGTCTCATGAGTGACGCTGTATCTGCTCACACTCTGGTGAAGGCTCAGTATTTTGAACAAATAAAAGGTCGTCAGGAAAAAAAAAATATTAACAAGGTCAATAATGTTAAAAATAAGCTGAAGTCAAGAAGGTGAATGAGGCATCAAAGAATCACAGAACTAATGCCCAGCTCTAAATGATGTAGGTGGCATTTCATGGTCCTCAAATAAGAATCTCCGTTGTTTTTAAAACTGTGCATATTGTTGACTTTATAAAACATTATCAACAAAAAATATTTATTGAGAACCCTTTGGGAAAATGAAGCTCTGTTAACTGTGACACCATTTATTTATTTCCAATGGCTTGTCTTCATGTGGGAGCCTCTTTTGCCAACTGGTTAAAGGACTCTTAAATACATTTGCATTAACATCATCAGTATTTGCCTAAAAATTTAATAAGGAAGCTGAGCTTCTCTTGAAAAGAGATGATCTCATGTTTGAAGAGAAGTACTTTTCCAATCAGCCTGACACAGTTTACCTAAGTGTGTATTTTCCCATAGGTACTAGTCTGCAAAATGGAGTGATCACAGAACCGAAATATTCACTCTTAAAATTTTCTGTATTATAATCTTTAGTCATAAAACATTAGGCAGGAGTAGGTCAATTCAGTTTTAGAAAATATTATCAGAAAATTCCCAGTTAGGGAATACAGTACTAGAAATGTCCATTTTATTCTCAGAGCTACATGATTTAACTAGAGACTGATTGTATTTTTAAGCTGTAAATCATTATTTGTATTTAGAAAGCCAATATCATCTGAAACAGGTAAAGTTTGGAAAGCTTCACAAAGTACCAAACCCTAATTATTCTCAAATGACATTTTAAAGGCTAATCACGAGTAATAAATCTATCAACATAGCCAATCCTCATTATAATATAACATCACCCTAACTATAATAAAATAACAAAAAACTAAGGATGATTTTTCAATCTCTTCTCCCTCTAAATATTTTGTTATAGTTTCTAATCAGTAGTAAAATTTATAAATTATAAAATTTGTAAATGTTGAATATGCAATTGCTTTTTTATTCTCTGGCCCTAGTCAACTCAGAAATGGCATATCCTGAATAGGCATACTACTAAGGACAAGGAAAAGAGAAGAGCACTATATTGTGGCAAAGGGATAGCAAATGAGTTCACACCTTTAAGAAGGTTTAAAATATGATCAGGAACACAGATTGCATGCACGAGACATGACTGAAGACCATGAATGAAAGCATATACATTTAAAAATACATAAATGATGAAGAAAAATAAGTGATCAGGAAAAGTATTCTTGAAAGGATTCTTGGAGGGGTTAAATTTTCAACAAAGTATATGGGCAGAAAGAGAGAGAGTGTGTGTGTGTATGTATGTGTGTAGAGTTACAATATGGGAGATAAGGGGAAAATATTAGAAGTAATAGTATGTAACTTTGTAATATTGAAAATATTGAAGAATAAAAATATGGGTGAGTGGCAGAGGAACAGCTGAAGAAAAACTTTATTGAGGATAGTACCCTCTGGTTAGATTGAACTATATGCAATTGTGGATAATTAACTATTTTGACCTAGAAACACAGCTATTTAATATAGTTCATTGTAAGATTCCTTACCTCGGCTATAAAGGAAAACCTGTATCAGAAAGGCAGACTCTTGAGTTCCCACACAAAAGTACTGAGGAGGAATGCCTGCCAGTTAATCATAGGAATCGACATCTAAATTAAGCTATTTAGGTGACTTTTATGTACACTACGGTTTAAGAGGCATCATTCTGACACAGTCCTTGGCTGAGGAACAGTCTAAGCCATTATCCTTGTACTTGATGCCATAGGCCTGACCATGTAGCTAATTGGGCTAGAGTAGAACTCCAACCCCAAGTAGGCAAACTATGAGCTGGCTAGTGGCTATGATATATCCTTTAATGCAAGCTCTGCCCAGACATGTTTAATGGTGATTGGTAGGCCCAGTCATTTTCTGTTTCTCAGAAATCTGATCCAGAAATATAGAAAAATAATCAATTGGTAGTGGATATAGACATAAGCATACGAAGGAATGTAAAAGTCATATTTTCAGAAATATGTTAAAGTAAGGATCAATTAGTAAGTGCCTAATTCTGAGGAATACTTGTAAAGTTCTTCTGAATTTCCAGAGATGCCATCCAACTAGAGTTATGTTTGGACCCAGAAGACATTCGTGTCTCCCTAAATCCTGACAATATAATGGAACTTCTTGCTGTTTCTTCTCATATATCGTTAAAATAAATTTCTGACTTATTCAAGTGACCAGAGTGAATTCTATTCATTTGACTCAAGAGAGCTGTCACACATAAATGTGAAGTCCAGATGAATGAGGCTTTTAAAGAAAAGTGAAATGTTTTAATTTTAGAATTAGGAAGGGAGAGAAGCCAAAACAGTCGTTATTTGACGGTATAATCAGCCTTGGAAAACTGAGTTTACTATACTTTCTGAAATGAAGCTAAATAATAGTAACTTCTCTCCCTTTCTTCCCACTGCCAATCTATAGCCTCTAGAAAGATATCCTGTCATTCTGCTTGTTAATTTGAAATTAGTCCACACAGTTCCAACTTCCCTTGAACTTGGGAGCAATATCCAGTAAGGAGGTCACACTTAAAGCCCGTTGCTTTAAATGGTTGGGGTCACCATGATTAGGATCCTAGTTCTCCTCCATAGCAAGTGCAATTGTTAAGTGATAGCAGTATGCAAAAAGTAGTGACAATGTCATAATTTAGAGGACACACTGACAACATATGAACGATTTTGGTTGCAAAAAATGGTACGGAGAGAATACCACAGTAGATTATATCACAAACATGCATACACTATATTTCTTTTTTTTCCTAAGGATAGATTTTTTTTCTTGTTTTCTTTTTTATTATGATGAGAACGTAATAGTTATATATCTTTATAGGGTACAAGTGATGTTTTGATATGGGCATACAATGTGAATTAATCAAATTAGAGTAATTAGGGTATCCATCACCTCAGGTATTTATCATTTCTTTGTGTTAGGAACATTCCAGTTCCACTCTTTTAGTTATTTTAAAGTATACCCTAACTTAGTGTTGATTATAGTCACTTTGTTGTGCTATCAAATGTGGTTCATTTTATTTGACTACATTTTTGCACCCCTTAACCATTCTCTTCCGATTTTATCTACCCTTCCCCTCTACCGTTTCCAGCCTCTGGTAACCATCATTCTACTCTCTGTCTCCGTGAGATCAATTGTTTCTATATTTAGCTCCCACATAGGAGTGAGAACGTATGAGATTTGTCTTTCTGTGTTTGGCTTATTTCACTTAACACAATATTCTCCAGTTCTATCCATGTTGTTGCAAATGGCAGAAGTTTGTTCTTTCTTTGTGGGTATACAGTATTCCGTTGTATATGTGCACCACAATTTCTTTATCCATTCATCCATTGATGCACACTTAGGTTGATTCCATATCTTGGCTGTTGTGATTAGTACTGCAGTAATTGTGGTAGTGCAGATATGTTTTCGATATATTGAAATCCCCTCCTTTGGATACATATCCAGCAGTGGGAATTCTGGATCATGTGGTAGTTCTATTTTCAGTTTTTTGAGGAACTTCCATACTGTTCTCTACAGTGGTTGCACTAATTTATATTCGTACCAAAAGTATACAAGGGTTCCCTTTTTTCCACATCCTTGCCAGGATTCCTTATTGCCTTTTTGATAAAAGCCTTTTTAACTTGGTTGAGATGATATCTCATTGTAGTTTTGATTTGAGTTTCTCTGTTAACTAATGATGTTGAGCATTTTTTCATAGATCTGTTGGCCATTTGTATATTTTCTTTTGAGATATATCTATTCAGATCCTCTGCCCATTTAAATTGGATTATTTGATGTTTTCCCCATTGAGTTGTTAGAGCTCCTTATATGTTATAGTTATTAAACCCTTATCCGATGGATAGTTTGCAAATATTTTCTCCCTTTCTGTGGGCTTCGCTTCCCTTTGTAGGTTGTTTCCTTTGCTGTGAAGAACCTTTTTAGATGGATGTGATGCTATTTGTCCAGTTTTGCTTTGGTTGCCTGTGCGTTAGGGGTATTATTCAAGAAGCCCTTGTCCAGACCAATGTCCTGAAGCATTTTCCCAATGTTTTCTTTTAGTACTTTCACAGTTTCATGTCTTAGATTTAAGTCTTTAATCCATTTTGATTTGATTTTGGTATATAGTGAGAGATAAGAATCTAGTTTCATTTTTCTGCATATGGATATCAAGTGTTCCTAGCATCATTTATTAAAGAGACTGTCCTTTCCCCACTGTAGGTTCTTGGCAACTTTGTTAAAGATAAGTTCACTGTAGATGTCTGGAGTTATTTCTGGGTTATCTGTTCTGTTTCATTGATCTATGTGTCTGTTTTTAAGCCAGTACCATACTGTTTTGGTTAATACAGCTCTCTATTGTAATTTGAAGTCAGGTAATTCCTCCAGTTTTATCCTTTTTCCAGTTTGCCATTTGAATTCTTAAGCTCCAGAATTTCTGCTTGATTTTTTAAATTATTATTTCAATCTCTTTGTTAAATTTCTATGATAGGCTTCTGAATTCCTTCTCTGTGTTGTCTTGAAGTGCATTGAGCTCCGTCAGGACTATTTTGAATTTTTTGTCTGAAAGTTCACACATCTCCATTGCTCCAGTATTGGTCACTAGTACCTTATTTAGTTCATTTGGTGAGGTCATGTTTTCCTGGGTGTTCTTGATGCTCATGGATGTTTGTCAATGTCTGGGCATTGAAGAATTAGGTATTTACTTTAATCTTTGCAGTCTGGGTTTGTTTGAACCCTTCCTTCTCGAGAAGGCTTTCCAGGTATTCAAAGGGAGTTGAGTGTTGTGATCTAAGTCTTTGGTCACTGCAGGCATTTCAGCACTGAGGGTGCCCCAAGCCCAGTGGTGACTCTTGTTGACTGTTGTTGGTACTGCCTTGGTGGACTTGGGTAAGATGCAGGAGAATTCCCTGGATTATCAGGCAAAGGCTATCACTCTCTTCTCTCACTCTCTGTCCTGGGCTGCTAGAGTTGGGGAAGGAGCAATGTGGGCAATGCCTCATGACCTCCAGTGCCGGGTGAGTCCTGAAGCCAGCTCAGTCTCACCCAAAGCCCAGAGTTAGTTTGACTAACTCTGATGTTTATTCAAAGCCCAAGGGCTCTTTAGTCAGCAGATGGTGAGTCTTCAGGGTAGCATGTTTCCTTCTGGCTCAGGGTGGGTCCAGAAATGCGTTCTAGGAACTCAAGCCTAGACTCAGGGGCTTCAGGAGTCTGCTTGGTACTTTATTTTACTGTGGCTGAGCTACACTCAAGTTGCAAAACAATGTCCTCTTAACTTTTCCCTTTCCTTTCCCCAAATGGAGGAAGACTCCTGAGCCACACTACCTGTATTGGGGGTGGGGAGAAAGGTCACACAGGCACAGGCTTGGCCAACACACTGATGTCTCAGTGGGTCACATGCACCCCATATCCACTGGATTTGAGCCGGCACAGCCACAGGAATGCAGGCTTTGTGTCTAGACTGCTTTATGAATTTAGTCTAGGCCCCAGGCTGCTTTTTGTCACCTGGTGAGGGGGTTACCTAGAACTCAGGTTTCAGGGTGGAAGATTTCTCTCTGGCCTGGCCAGTTTAAATGCTCCTTCCATGGAACTGTCAGAACTCTGCCCTGTGCTGTGTTCTTCTGTGCCAGGGCAGCCTGGGGGTTCAATGCAAAGCCCCACAATCACTTCACTTTCCCTCTTCCAGGCACACAGATTCTCTCTCCACTGGACATGTTGGTGCGGCACTGCCAGGGGATAAGGGAGGGATGGTGTAGGCAAAGCAAGATTGTCTTTTCTGCCCTCTTTAGTGCCTCTTTCCTTGATATTATGTTAAAACCAGGCAATATGATCACTCACCTGATTTTTGGTTCTTCTGAAGGTGCTTGCTTGTGTGGATAGTTGTTGGATTTTGTGTTCATGTGGCAGAACAATCACTGGAAGTTTCTATTTGGCCATCTTCCTCTGCTTCTGTACACAGTTTTTCTTGAAAACCAAAATGCATTACTTATTTTATTTCGTGGCCTTTAAACATCAAAATTCCCTTGCACTTTTTTGCACATGTTACCCTCATTTACGTGTCATGAGTTAGTTCAGAATCCTTCTATGTATGGTAATATATTGGCTTTCCTTGATGTTCCAAGCCTCTCATACCCTCTGTAAGGAGCCTTAGCTTCTCAGTTTTTTTTAAATGATAGTATTGTATTGTTTGTGGATTTCAAAAGCTTCACAAGGATAAAAATCTTCGATCCTTTAGAAAATCTTGCAGAGGCCAGACTCTCCTGTAGAGAGCCAGGCCTTCCGCTGCCACAACTGTAATCTAAACCATAACATCTCTTGACAACTAGAACTTCCTAAAATGCTCTCACTGTTTCCATTTTTTGTTCACCACAAAACATTTTCCATAAAGCAGCCTGAATGAATCACAAACCTGATTTTGACACACACACACACACACCATACTCTACTTAAATCCGTTCAGTGGCTATCCACAGTCTTTAGAATTAAATCCAAATTTCTTTCTGTGATCTCATCTCTAACTTTTTATCATGCAACTCACTCCATACTCACTGAGCTCCAGCTTTTTCTCAGCTCCAGTACATTGCACTTGTATGCATTATATTATACTTGTCCCAGAACAGACATTGCTTAGCTTTCTCTGTGGCTGACTGTGGCCTTAGCTCCATGCCACCTCCTCAGAGAGGCCTTCCCTGACCAGCCCATGTAAGTTGGTTTTCCCCAGCTACTCTCTTTTTCATTACTTTGTTTTCTTTCTAAGATTTAACAAGCTTTGTTGCCCTTCCCCACGCCCTGCTCCCAAGTTTATACTTTTGTACATTGATCTATCTTCTGATTATGTGAGCCTGGGTAGCAAGTTTCATTTTACTCAATACATGCTGTAAGAGTTACAGTAATTTTTGTATAAAGCATCACTTCCTTCCTCCCCTTGCTTTCTTCAGTAGGGCAGTGAGCCTGGTAGGATCCCTGTACAAATGTACACTGCAGCATAATTCTGAGGAATAAGTCAAAAATCCTTAAAGCCTGGATTTAATAATATAAATCAACCTGAGAAAGTCAGTATCATACCTGCATTCTATAAATAGCTATAAAGTAATACAGATATTCAACAAAATTCCGTCTATGGTTGGCTGTCTCCAGATAGTGGAACTTCAAGGGTTTTTTGCTTTCTTCTTTATACCTTTCTTGATTTAATTATTTATTTTACAGCTAGTGTGTACTTTTATCTCATGCAGAAAATGAGAAACCAAAAAGGATTATAGTAGAAAAAATACAAACTGTATAGCAAGATGGGAAATATTTAAGTCGGGGGGGGGATAATGAAAAATGGCACAGCCATACAATCATTACAATTATGCTAACATGCATAAAGTGGAAAGACCTGAAGGTCTTCCACAAAAGTGATAATTGTGTTGGAGCTGGTAGGATTAATAGTTTTCACATACATACTCTTTTAAAACTTTCACTAGTGTTATAGTATTTCCATAATTGAAAATATCTTACAAAAATCCCTACCCCTAATCTACATGTAACTATTGATCACTTGGTAGAGTTTGGCAATTTTTACAAATATTGTGGGCTGGACATTTGGACAAAAAAGTTGGAATGTTAAAATATGCTATTATTATGTACATTTTATGCATATACAAATATGATCACTATGAAATAAGTGCAGTAAAACTACAATATTTGAAGTCTTAGAGAAGTAAAGTTAGTTTTGAATTCTACTATAGTGTGTCGGCACATACTTAGAGTTATATCTTGAGTGCCACTTAATAATCTGTAGACTGAAGAATTTCAGAATTTCAGAATACAGACTTCAAAGCTTCAGTTCATGCTACATTGGCAGAAGCACTTCCTCTCCTACTCTGTTCACCACTTTGAACTATGTTAGTAACTAATCTAGTCACCTCGCAGAATCTAATGGGAGCATATACGCCACAGATAATTCTTGGTACTTTATAAGAACTTTGATCTTGCACTCCCTTTTTAAGAGACTAAAATAACATTTAGAAATGAATCTAGTGGAAAAATTTTATGTAGAACAACCCTGGCAAAAAATATTCTAGGTGCCTAATCATGTGTGTCTAGCTTTAATATCATAGCAATTCCAATTTTGTCCCTTGCCAAATGTTCCATATCTGCTAGTTCATCAGTATTATTCATATCTTTGGTGGATATGTACACTTACATGTAATCATTGCTATGTAATATATCAATAATACTGAGGTTGATGTCAATAATTAATACTAATTTAAAGACAGAATGCAGCCATATAAACTCATTCAGTTCAAATTTCTTTTAGAGCTGAAACTCAGATCTCAAGTCATCATTTTATAAATTGATATGTGCTAATATTGCTTATGAAATGATGGAATGAAGCTTTAGAAAGCTTGTACGATGTAGGACAAATAGCAAAACACACATTGTTTTAGTAAATCTTTTAGATAATCCATTACATTTTGGACAGTAAGTAATTTTTTTCTCTTTCTCCATTATTCCTACATTCTGGGCGCTGTTTCTGCCTAGTTTATACAACATCATGGTTTTGGAGGATGCTGAATAAATAATACAGGTCAGACAAGACAGTCGTTTTTCTTGTAAGCAGAACCAGCAAGGGAGAATGTTGAAACAAGTGTTCACTGAGCTCCTAGCCTATACTAAGCATGAGGCTTGACAATGAGAATTCCAAGATAACAAGACATAGTACTGTCCTTATGGCCTGCTAGGAAAAAACAAAAACTCTACCTATGTTCAGAAACATTAGAATTGTGTGAAGCTTACTGAGCACGGAAGCTGTTGATACATGTGGGTTGCAGAATATTACACACTGTGAAAAGTGTTCTAAATAGAATCCTGAGTAATGTATTGTCTGAACAGAGAAGAAGTAATTAATTTTGCTTGAAGGAGTGTGGGAGAATTGGTTTTCAAAGAAAGCTGAAGATTAGAGGAGCCATTTGAGCAGGGCCTTGGAAGATGATTTAGATTGTTCCTAGAAGATACACAGCAAGATGTGAAGAGAAGAATTGACTCTACCATGTGATGGAATAAAAATGTTAACTACTTTAATAATTCAATATATTCTTAAATTATTGGATGTTTTAATTGTTTCATTAGCATATTGTTTGGCATTTCTGATCTTCCTCTAAATTCTACACTAGCATAATTTAATGATGTTCTTTATCTTTTTTAAAATTTGGCACATTGGCAGTAGAACTGGCTGGCCACACATGAAAATACATTGAAAAGCCCAATGCTGCATAATGACATTTTGGTCATACACAGGGGTGGTTCTGTAAGATTATAATACCTTATTTTTATTGTAGCTTTTCTATATTGGATATGTTTAGGTACACAAATACTTATCACTGTGTTATAATTGCCTACAGTATTCGTTACAGTAACATGCTGTAGAGGCTCGTATCCTAGGAGCCACAGGCTATACCATATAGCTTGGGTGTGTAGTAAACTATAGCATCTAGGTTTGTGTAAGTACACTCTGTGATATTTGCACAATGACAAAATCACTGAAGGATGCATTTCTGAGAATGTATACCCTATTGTGAAGCAACTCATGACTGTATACTGGTGATCACTGCAGAGGTTGACTGACACCTTGATTTTCACAATGGATCTTTCCTTCTTTCTACTGGCACAGTCAAATGACTGGAGTCTGAAATGAGAAGAAAGAATTGTGATTAGCCAACACAATTGGTATTAAAAAATTCCCTGAGAAAATTATGTTTTCTCAGTTGGTTCTCCAGTCTGCCTCTGATCTCAGTGTCACCAACCCATGCAATAATAAATTCTAATATGATTTAGTTTCCCCTGAAATCTGGAAGGTATACAAGTGTTAATATGTATTTCTGAGGCTTGTTCCTAGATCATAAGATAATGCAAAGTGTTGATAGACCTTG
Organism: Lepilemur ruficaudatus; assembly: GCA_963574885.1. NCBI lineage: Eukaryota > Metazoa > Chordata > Mammalia > Primates > Lepilemuridae > Lepilemur > Lepilemur ruficaudatus. Next base: position 72,225 of record CAUYRT010048908.1, read on the forward strand.
AGAATAACTACATTGGGATAAAAACACAGGAAGAATAAATTTTGATACTGATATTAGAATTAAGCTTATGTTAAAAACTCATGTGACACAAAAAGGAGAAATTGTATTTAGCAAGGTATGTGTATTTGGCAATTGTGTGTGTGTGTCTGTGTGTATGTGTGTGTTAGAATAACTATGAATTTAGCTTTAATCTAGGATGGTGAGTTTTAATTGGCTCAGAAGTTTCAATTCATGCTTTCAATTTACAACTGGTATGACAAAGGAAAAAGTCTAGCTCAGATATTTATATTTGATCATTGCCAGGGGGGAGATATGGAAATTTCAAGTTAGTATTCAAACAACATACAGGAGAGTGGTTAGAAATGTGTCACTATGGTTGATAGAAACTTGTTTTGTTTTTATAAATGAAATGTATAATAAATACTATGACTTCATTTCTTCAGAAAACTGTGTTACACGGATGTTGCCCTGGAGTTCTTAATAAAGCATAAAGGCTCAACAAATTTTGCTCTCGTTAAGTAAAATTTGAGAGTTACTTCTCAAATTGTTGTGTGAGAGCCTGGAGTCTATTTTACCTAGTGAAGGATTCCTGGAGATGGTCAGGACTCTGTAAAGGCTGCCATCATTTGGGCAAGCTGTGAGTGCGCAGGATGCTATTGATACGCGTGGGTAGCGGGGGCAGCTGCTAATGGCTGAGCCACTAGAAAGTGTAGGGTCCAGGAGACCTTGCTGCTCAGTGATACCATTTAACCACCCACCCTGGTGGTTTTCTTAAATCATTCTCACCGAAGGAAGAAAAACAATAACTTCCCACCAGGAAACTAGGCTGAGATTCAGGCTTAGAACTATGCGTGAAGACTCAAAGCAAGAATGGTGTGTACAGAAAGAAAATTGGCTTTCTGGTTCTGGGCTCGAAAGATATCTGTGAAAAGAGTATTAGCCCTGAAGTTACTAAACTTCCAAGCATTCTTTTGTTTGATTCTTTCCAAATATTTGTGGGTACACGGCAACTGCCTATTTGCTACTATTACAACCAAAAAACAAATCTATTGGCCAAGATCTTAGCAGATTAAGGTAATGTGATTCTCTTTAATGAAGTTTCTCTTTATTTCAAGTTGTTCATGTCTGTGAGAGGACGTAAAAAATTCCTTAAAACTTATCTTGTCTTCTTCAAGTTAGCCAGAATTCTTTCCACGTACTGTGCAGAATGGAAAACCACATTGTCTGCAAAACAGGGTGAAGATAGTAAGGTTTAGAATAATATCTGCTTTGGGAAAAGTCAGGGAAGAAAGTGTATGTATAAGTGACAATAAAACTTTACTGAATACTTGCAAAATCTGAATATTTTTCAAATAGTCACCCTCCCAAATAGTGATCAACAGAAGTGCTCTCTAATTGTGCCTGTTTTCCTCTGGACGTTAATCTGCAAAGATGTGACGTACAAGAGTGCAAATGTTCACTTGTCCGTGGAGAGGACCCAGGACAATTTACAAAAGTTAATTTTTGTGTTGTAGCCCAATACTACGTGGATTTGGGTGACAACCTGTTAATATGCAAATGCTGCTTAGGCTTATGAATTGTCATGAGGGGGAGAAAACTTTATTTTTGGCTCATCTAACTATTGGAGCATATGTATCTGTCCTTAATCAGCAACGTAACCTTTCAGCACTCCAGCTTCTTGCAGGAGTATAGTTTTACATTTGTTGCAGTGAGTACCACACAAAGAATATGTCTCCTGTCTATGCATCAAAATAAGAGTCTTACAACAGTTTTTAAACCTGTGCTCCCATTAATAAGCATATAAACCTCATGCTTCCCAAGAAAGTCTCAAAAGCTTGCCTGTTGAGTGTACCTATTTTGTGCATATTCCCACCAATCAAGAAGTTAGTGTTACTTTCTATAGGTATTGTTTTCTAAGTATAATATTGATATCTTTAAATTTTATGAATATTAAATCACATTTCAATTCTGAATATGCTTTTTCACAATTCCTGCTCCCTTCCTGGCTACCTGGTTGGTGCAGGGGGTGAAAGGTGAGGACAAGCAGGTGATGAAGTGTGCCACTCACTCCTCCAGAAGCTCTAAATATTCTAAAGGTCACCTTTGGATCTAGCCATCAGAGAGTTGTGTAACTGGCTTGCATTGCCTCTCTGCTTCTTCCTTAACCTACAACGCTATTAAGAAATTTTGTTTTGAATTTTGCATTGGCTTGCATGAAGAGACTTGATGATCAAAAGTTGTACAAAATTCAGTAATGTATTTATTACAGGATGTTGCTGAGAATAGAATCTACTACATTACACATTTTTTCCCATAAATATGTGAAGATAAGTGTGGAGACAGAAGAGTAGAAATTTTGCTTTTCTTAAGTAAAAGTTTTGTTTGTTTTATCTGAACATGCATCTTGTAACTGTTCAGTTTTCCTCATTGCTCAGGCCACTGTGAATCTTTGTCCAAACATAACCTCAATCCTTTTAATTGCATAAGACTTTTAAATGTACATTTTATGTTACTTCACATCTAGATGGTTGAGAGTACCAACTTCGGAGTCAGCCGACCAGGGACTGGTATCTCAACTCTTGGTATTTATTAGCCCTTTGACCTTAGGCCAGTGACTTAAATTTTCTAAGTTTTCATTTCCTCATCTGAAAATATAAAACTAAAAACACCTTCCTCAAGCCAGGCACAGTGGCTCACGCCTCTAATCCAAGCACTCTGGGAGGCTGAGGTGGGAAGATTGCTTGAGCTCAGGAGTTCGAGAACAGCCTGAGCAAGAGTGAGACCCCATCTCTATTTATAAAACAAAAACAAAAAACAAACAAACAACAAAAAAACCCACCTTCTTCATAGAGTAGCTGAGAAGATTAAATAAAGTGATTTATTTATAATATCTAATAGTACATAGCATGTGAAATATCTATCATTAGAATAATTATGATTTGTATGATTTTCTTTTTGCCCTGATACCGTTATCTTTGTGTTTTTGTTTGTTCATTTGTTTTGCGTTTTTTGTTTTCCATTTTTGTGGTGTAGTGTTACTTTAGGGATCCTCAAATACCTTTTTAGAATAAAGTTGAACATAAGTAAATAAAGATAATATCATGTCTATGGGATTCTTCAGAGCAGCTTAAGGAGGTCAACTGGGGGCTGTGAAGAGAACAGAAATTCTAATGATGGCATATAAGGTGGTTTTGAAAGGATCTATCATATGCAATGTTGCTAAGTAAGTGAATATTTTAAAAATTTCTTGGTACCATTAATTGTTCTTTTTAATGTCTTCCTTTCATAATTTTTTTGCTACTTTGCCCCACCCACTCTCAACAATACCTTCCCTGCTTTTAAGAATTGTACCTATGTCTTTTTTATTTTTCAATCTCTTTGTCAAAGTGTTAGAAGCTATTGGATATTAGAGTATTGGATGGAATACTAGGTGGGGTAAGTTTGAGGAGAGAGTGCCATACCTAACGGAGCTGACTTTTGAGAACTGGCAAAGAAGTGCCCTGCTATGCCCTGCCCACACTCTATCTGTGATGGCCTCATGATCCATAAGTGTTCAAGGCAGCCTCTGAAAAACAGGATTTGCCTTCCCCTGCCACACATCATCCATGGACATAAAACCTAAGAAGCAAATCCTAACTCCAAACCTATGCCCCAGATAGGGTTCAAGATTGAAATTGCATTTCAGTATATTTAAATTAGAATAACTAAATGCTTCAAGCTTTCCAAATGGGCAAGGCCTATTACACATTTGTTTTTCTCATAATAACAATTAAAGTCCTATGAGTAGTATGTCAGCAAATCCAATTACTAACCATGGGGGCATGAAATTTAGACAGATTTTTTTTTTCACATACTTTCATGCTGGAGGTAAATGAAATTACATTTAGGGCCATCATGCAATTTAGACATACATTTTCTGACTCTAGCTGAAAAAGGAATAAATAGGATGAAAGAAAGTAACTAACGGGGCTATTCACAGACAATGCAAAAAAATCTTTTTTATTCTTGAAGAGATTGTCTTTGATATAGATGGCTCAGTTCTTCTTTTATCATATTATCTTAAACCCAGTCCAAATAAGGTTTCATTCCCACCACTTCACAAAAACTGCTTTCATCTAAGTTACCAAAGACCTCCATATTACTAAGCCCTGTGATGAATTCTCCATCTTCCTCTTAATTATCAGCATCATTTAGTACAATTGATCGCTCCTTTGTCCACGTAATATCTTCATTCAAATTCAGTAACGCCATGAATTTTTTCCTACCTTATTGATTGCTCCTTTCTGCTTCCTCCTCTTCTACTCAAACTTTTAAGATTGGAGAACCCCAGAGCTCAGTCCTTGGATCACTTCTCCTCTCTGTGTACATTTACTGTCCAGTTGATCTCATCCAGAGTTGTCACTTTATATACTAACTGTAAACTGATGACTCCCAAATTTGTATCTCCAGTTAGACCTCTGCCGTGGACTCTGGACTCATATGTCCAATACCTATTCACCATCTCTCTGTTCATGTCTAATGGACATCTCAAATAGTATGCCTAAAACAGAATTCCTGAACGCTCTCTCAGGCCTGTTCTTTCTGCCTTCCTACCTGTGGTTAATCTCAACTCCACCCTTCTACTTGCTCAAGTCAAAACCTTAGAGTCACCTATGATTCTTTTAATCCCTCTACTCCCTCTAATTCGTTAGGAAATCCTGTTGACCCTTTCTTCAATGTTGTTTTACAGTTTGGTCACTTCTCAACACTTCTTCTGCTATCACACTGGTCCAACCATTATCTCTTGCCTGTATAACTGTAATAGCTTCTTTAACGGGCCTCTCTGCTTCTATTCTTGCCCCAGATAGTTTATTTTCAATATAGCAGCTAGATCAACACTGTTAAAATCGGTCAGGTCATGTCATTCCTTTGTCCAAAACTCATGTCCATGGCTCCCCATGTCATGTCAAGTACAAGTGAAGGCCAATACTATGGCTTGCAAGGTCCATGCTCTGCTGATCTACTGTCTCTCTAAACTCCTTTCCCCTTTGCCCATTCTGCTCTGACCATACTGACCTCTGTGCCTTGATCATGACAGGCAAGTTCTTACCAAGGGCCCTAGCTATAGCTCTAACTCCGGCCTGGAATTCTCTTTTCATGGGTGTCCATGGTGTTGTCTTCCTTACATTCTTCAAGCTTTACTCAAATATCACCTTTTAGATGAAGCCAACTTTGACTACCCTACTGAATAGTAGAGCCTGCCTATTCTTAGTACTTCCATTCCCTCCTACTCTGCTCTATTTTTTCCTTTTTCCTTCTTTAGCACTTATCACCTTCTAATATGCTATATAAGTAACTTGTATATCACATTCATTATTTATTGCTTATCTCCCCTAAATAAATTTAAGTTCTCTAGAGACTGTTGTTGGGCATTTAGTGTTCCTTTTAGTGATTGATTGATTGAATGATTGATTGCAATTATATGTTTTGCTACCATAAACATCTTTATCCATAAAATTTTATCTGCATTAGGGATTACTTTTCTAAAATGAATTCCCGAAGATGAGATTAATGGGAAAAGAACTTTTTAAGGCTCTTGATAAAAACTAGGAATTTTGCCTTCCAAGTGGATTGTACCAATTCACACTCTCACCAACAATGTGCTACTGTTTACTTCATTACATTTCCAATGTTGTGTTGTAATTTGTGACTGTTTAATTGCTAAAAAATGTTGTATGCTAGTTATTTAACTGTAATTCCTGTAACATTAAATATGTTACATTAAATATGTTTTCTAATTTTATAAATTTCCTGTGCTCTTTTCACTTTTATAAATCACCTTTATCTATTCTTTGTCCAACTATCTATTAGTGTTTTATTTTATTTTTTCTTTGTCAGTTTGTCAATTTTTTACTAAATATTCCTTAAAATCAGTAATCTTTTATATGAGTAATTGTATCATGGCTAGTGTATATTTATTATCATTATACAATTTAAGTCTTTACATTTAAGGAATGTAAACCCTCAGTGACTTTATTCATAGTTTTTACAGACAGGAGATTTCCCTGGGAACTTATAAAGGTTTGTAAAAATTTTTGCCATCTTACAGTGCATGAAACTCAATGCATATCTCTAAATGAAATCTTGAAGAAAGAGTTTTAAGTATTTGTACTAAAGGTTACTCTTGAGCAATGTCAAATGTCCCTACAAAAATATGGCAAAAGTGCAAAGTAGGGGGAGCAGAGAAATAAACAGAGGTTTAGTGCATAGATGAGCATGCCTTAGAATCGGGCTTCCATCGATAAACTGTCAGTATCAATTGTACTTTTAGAATTTCTTCTTCTTAGAATTTATTCTCTGGTACCAATTTCTAGTCAAGAAGAATGACATTGATTGTAGATAATTGAGACTGAACTTTTGGGGTGATTTTAAAGCTGACTTTAAATCTCTTCATATTTTGCTTGTTGGTATTTTAAAGAGCTAATGATAATGATCTTACAGGTACAGCCAGGGCCAGCTGAAAGAATCTCCCCTTACTGCAGAGACCCTGTCAGAGACAATTCATTCTATTGGATTTTTTTCCCTGTATATTCAGTTAGGAATGCCATATGACTTCTTTTGCTTTTTTACATTACATGTTCCAAAACCTTTACCCTAAAAATGAATTTATGCAAAAGGATCAGACTTTCACCACAGAGATGCTACCATCCCCAGGGTTAAATGTAGCCCCTATTTAGCTATGTGCAACAACATGACAAAAACAGTGTGAGGTGAGAATGAAGGATGTCGTTGGACCCAAAGAGAATTTAAGTAGGCAGAATGTAATTACCCAAGTTGGACTTAAGCCAGAATGACAGGGTTAACATCCTTACTAACATCCATCCTAATTGAGGAAAATTGAAACTAACAACAGCTACTTTCCCAAAATGTGAGTCATACACCTTTTCCTAGTGTCTTTCATTTTCTCTTTATTGATAGAGTTTCCCAGGCAAGGATTGGGTTTTATTTAAGTTGGTTGTCTATTATGAACAAAACAATTGTTGTTCTTGAAGGATATGAAAATATAATCTGGTTGTTACTCAAAAAAATTCTGAAATGTGAGGAGACATATAATTTCTCTTCTGTTTTCCGAGTAAAAAACAAAACAAACAAACAAACCCCGATACCCTGATTGTACAGCCATGTTATGAAGTCCAGATTTGCAGAGTTTGAGGTTATTTTTTCCTCCAATGGTAAATCAAATAAAATGATACTCACTTGGCTAAATCCATGAAAACATTAAAATATAGAATTCTGAGCAATCTCCAGCTTTAAAAAAATAATTTACCCCCCCATAAGAATAATAATATGTTTGATTGATTTGTTTTATATTTCTGTTCCCCTACACTAAAATGTGAACTCTTGAGAGTAGGGACTATGTTTTTTCATTTGAATAGCATTAGCACAGAACACAAGTTCCTGGCACAAAATAGAAGCTCAACACAAATTACCAAATGCTTCCTATGTAAGTTTCTTTACTTGCATCATGGCAAATAACTAGAAAGTTTGCAAGAAAGGAATAACTACAATTACTCTTCCTTTTGGAATTTAGCTTTTCTTAGATTCATAATCCCTACTTTCTTCTTTTGATAAAATATTCCCAACCCATATTACTCTAATATTCAAATATTTTCTTTTTTTCCCTTCTACTAGAAGCAATCACCATCATATAGCTAAATGCATTTGATTAACAATGTGAACTTCTAATTCTTACTTTTGTGGAAATTATTTTTAGTTTCAATCCCACTTAAAAATGATGACTGCAAAAAAGATCTTGCTAAAGTAGGGGCATGTTAATTTGCAGTCCAAAACTAGCTTTTAGCTATTTGTTCTTCAAGTGAGTCTTTAGACAGATGTCAGGGTGCTGCCCTAGAGTAGAGGCTGGATATGCAAGCAGGGCAGCCTGAAGAACCAGGGAAGGGAAGCTTCAAGGCACAGATAGATGCTCCTGTGCTTTTCCCTTTATATGCATATTGCCTTTGTCATGATGCTTGGCAGTTTTGAAACTCTGCTGTAATACAGTTTGTAGCCCATAGCACAAAAAGACAGATGTACGTGTGATATATTATACAGGCCCAGAGACAAAAAGAACACTTGTAAAAATTGAAGTGACAAGGTTACATGGATAACTTACTTATTGGAAATTTTTACACCAAGTGGTTACACTTTGAAAAGGGTTGGGCAATTTGGCTTTCATAAAGGAAACCCTAACTTTTAACTCTCCCTCAAATCAAGAGTTTTCTTGGTTTTTGTGACTTTTCAAAGTTCAAAAAGCTTGGTGATTTATTTGATGCTGCACATTTCATGAAGCTATACATGCATGGGCTGGGATTAGGATAGGCGTCAGTCAGAAATACTGCAATACAGTGAAAAGTGCTGTTCTTGCAGAATTTTCAACCCAATTTAAACCTATCCATTCTTGATATCTTATGAGAAATATTTAGTATCATGGGATTTACAGCCCAATTTTCTGACCGAACAGGTTCAGATAATTTCTAAAAAGCTTATGATAAGCAACTTCAAAGTTGTGCCAAAATCTCTGACTCTAGACATCCTTCCAAACCACAACAAATTGCTCTTGGAAATACCTCTTAATCTTTGGTTAACCAGCGTCTGATTATCTCCCTGTAGATGGTTAATGCCACTCAGCAGGTTTCTGAGCTACCTTCCCCAACTATTATTAGGTGGTATGGGCTCAAGGAATTACTAGGTTCATTTTTATTACTAGTTTTATTTTATGTTTATTACTAGTTTAAGCACAAGCAGGAGTAAATTTGCTATAAAAGTCACACAGTGCATTCCAATGGCAAATGTAAATGGTACCCATAGTATGCATATTTTGCATTATTTGCATACTGCTTCTGTTTGTCTAGAATTCAATTCAGCAAACATTTATTTAGTACCTATTGTGTATGTCAGGCCTTAAGCCAGCAGTGGACTCTATATGCATTTTAGCACCTGTTTTATTTAGACTAGAAATGCCTGGTTGTTTTCTCATGATGAAATAAAAAGGTACAGAGGCATTTGTTGTTTTGGCTGTGCTGCTCAGCTTCTGAACATTGTTCTAATTGGGACAGGAGGGCATCGTAAGATGCATGGGAATCCAGTGGTAGTGGCAGAAGAAGTACTGGCAAATAATTCACCTCTGCTTACTCCTAAAAAGGAGTGCAGGTGAGCGATGTATGCCTAGTCAGGTGTTTCTACCCAAAAGTTTGAATCTTGGGGGAATGAGACAAAGGCAATAAGTCAGACTGAGGTTATTTTATAGCAAATCTGGTGGTATTAAGGATCTCTCAGTATGACCCCTCTGGTGTTCTTTGGTCTCCTTAGGTAACAACCTCAAGAGAAATAGAGGATTTTGGTTCTATCTTTCCTCCCTTGTATCCTTGCTGGGCCTTGTTTTCCAGTCTTTCTGGATATTATTTGTGTTCACAAACTTTCAATAAATTCCTTTTCTGTTTAAGTTAATGAGAGAAAGCTTATGTCATTTGCAGCTAAAATGCCTGACCAGTAGTAAAGAAAATATGAAACCATGATGAGACGACTTGCTTTCTATCTGAAATTGGCATTATAAACTTGTAGATATCAATGTAAACCATTTTTTATATTTTCCCTATAAATATTAAGATATTAATAATCAAAATATTTGTAATTGCTCTATAAATATTAAAACCACAACTAGGTCAAATTAAAATAAAATAAAACTCAATAGCATATTTTTTCTTCTAAAATTATCTTTATGAAAAATAATTGAACAGCACGTTCCAGAGATTTATTTAAAATGCAACTTGTGACTTCTGGCTTCAAGGTTATCATGCAGGAGTTTGAAATCATCACTCCTTCCTAGTAACAAGCAAAATACTGAACAAAATGAAAAATCAACAATTCTTTTTAAGTCCATCTGAGAAGTGAAGTTACCAGGCAGACTGCTGCTCCCCAGTTGAAGAGACAGACAGGCAGATATAGAGAACCACAATGACTAGAGCAGAAACCCATAAGCAGACACCTTCATGAGAGTTCGTGCTGGGATAGGAAACCTGAACTGTAATTGATGAATTGGCAGAGGTGCAGAGTGGACACGTCAGAAAGTTAAAAACTTCAGGGACCACAGTCACAGAGGAATCTTTATCCTTTTGTGAATTTACTTCTAGAAACTTAACCAGGTTCTCATGGTAAATATTAGAGAAAAATGTCCTCATGTTTCTGACAGCGGGAGGGGAAAAGGAGCCATTTTTGAAATACGCCTCTTCTTAATAAGGCCTGTCCTCAAGAGAAACTATTTTAGCAAAGCCTGAACTATTGGGATGGTATCAGAGTCTAACCGATTTGGAGGAAGGGAAATACCCAACTCCAGAGCACTCTAGCCATCCTGTCCCATCTAAGTGGGATAAAGGGGAGACATTGAGAGGCACTTGTGAAGTTCACAGTCCAGGGGAACGAGCTCACAAGAAGACTGAGATCTAATCACAGGACTATGGAATACTAACGCTTTCTTTCCCCACACCTTATCACCACATTACTAAAGGCCTATTTATTGCAATTCTTTTCACCTAGTACATTATGTCTGGTTATCCCCCCCTCAAAAAAAATAGAATTACAAGGCATATGAAAAGGCCAAAAATACAGTTGAAGGGATAGAAAAAGTATCAGAATCAGACTCAATATCACATCAAATTGTAGAAAATGAAAAATAAAGGAAAAACCTTTAAAGAAGCAAAAGGGTAAAATGCCTTGCTAGAGAGGAGCAAAGTAAGAATTACATCTGACTTCGCCTCTGAATACATGCAAGCAAGAAGAGAGTGGAGAGAAATATTTAGTGTTGTGAGAGAAAAAAAGATACCTACCCAGCAACCTAGATTTCTGTACCCTATAATATTATCCTTCAAAATAAAGGAGAAATAAAGACTTTCTCAGACAAGTATAAATGTAAAGAAAGGATGAGAATCAGAAAAGGAATAAGTGAAGGTAAAATAAAAACATTTTTTATTCTTAGTTGAACTAACAAATAATAGTTTGTTTAAAATAATAATGGCAAAATTGTATTCAATTATATTTGCTTATGTATATGCTTATGTATATGTATGTATAAGTGAAATTGATGACAGGAATGATGCAGAAACAGGATAAAGGAATCAGAATTATTTTGTTATTATAAGGTGTTTGTACTACTAGTGAAGCAGCATAGTGTTATTTGAAAGTGGACTGGGTTAGTTGTAATATATTGTGAACTCTAAGGCAACCACTAAAAAAAGTAAAAGTTAAAAAAAATGAAGTGTAACTGATATGTTGAAAAAAAAGAGAGAAAATGGAATCACATAAAATGCTCAGTTAAAACCACAGAAGCCAAAAAAAAAAAGAGTAGAGAGAAAATAGAAACAAAGAAAAAGAAAAATACATAGAAAACATTAACAAAGATGGTAGATATTAATCCAAATATATCAGTAATCACTTTAAAGATTGATGGTCTGAATACATCAATTTAAAGACAGAGATTGTCAGGAGGGATCACAGTATAAGACCTAACTATATGTTGTCTAAAGGAAATTTACATTAAGTATAATGGTACACAGATTAAAACTAAAGGAATGGAGAAAGATATACCATGCTAACACTAATCAAAAGAAACTGAGAACAGCTCTATTAATTTCAGACAGAGCAGACTTCAGAGCAAAGAAAGTTATCAGGGATAAAGAGCAGCACTGCATAAAAATAAAGGGGTCAGTTTTCCAAGAAGATATAATAATCCTTAATGTATATATTCCTAATAACAGAGCATCAAAATAGATGAGGCAAAAACTGATAGAACTGCAAGGAGAAATAAATGAATCTACTATTATAAGTGGAGATTTCAACTCCCCTATAGCAGAAATGAACAGATGTAGCAGGCAGAAAATCAGTAAGGGCATAGTTGAACTCAACAGCATCATCAATCAACTGTATATATTAATAGTTGACATCAATTCACTACTTCATCCAACAATGACAGAATATACATTTTTCTCAACCTCATATTGAACATTCATCAAGATAGACCATTCTGGATCATAAAGTACACCTTAACAAATTTTAAAAAAAGAAATCATACAAAGTATGCTCTCATAGCACAGTGGAATCAAACTAGAAATCAATAATGAAAAGATAGCTAGAGGACTCCCAAATACTTGAAGATTAAGTAACACACTTCTAAATAACACAAAGATCAAAGGAGAAATCACAAGACAAATTAAACAATATTTTGAAATAACTGAAAATGCAAAGCACAACTTATCAAAAGTATGGGATGCAGAGAAAACAGTTCTTGGAAAATGTATAACATTGAATACATATATTAAAAGAGAAGAAAGATCTAAGACCAATAATCTAAGATTTCACCTTAGAAAAGTTGAAATATAAAAACAAATTAAAACTAAACTAAGTGGAAGAAAAGAAATAATAAAAATTAGAGCAGAAATAAATGAATTGAAAACAGAAAATCAGAACAACCAAAAGATGGTTCTTTAAAAAGATTCATAAAATTGATCAGAAATTGATTAGAGCATTAGACTCTAACCAGCCTAACTAAAGTTTAAAAAAAGAGGGGGGATTACACAAACTACTACTAATAAAGGAGTATTATGAACACCTCTATGGCCACAAATTTGATAATTTAGTTGAAATCGACCACCTCCTCAAAAAACACAATCTGCCAAAACTCACACATGAAGAAGGTGATATACTGAATACTAAATTTCTATTACAGAAATTTAATCAATGGTTAATAACCTTCTAAAAGAGAAACCATCCGACCCAGATAGGTTTACTTGGAAATTCTAAAAAAAATTTAAGGAAGAAATTATTTCATTTCTCTAAAATATCTTTTCAGAAGATAGAAGCAAAGGAAATACTTCCTAAATCATTGAATGAGGCCAGCGTTACCCTAATATCAAAACCAGACAAAAACATTCCAAGAAAAGAAAACTAAAGACCACTATCTCTTATCAATATCTCTTGTGAACATCTTCAACAAAATATTAGCAAATCAAATCCAACAATGTAAAAAAGAATTATACACCATGACCAAGGAAAATTTATCGCAGTCTTGTTGAACATTTGAAAATCAAACAATGTTATCCATCAAATCAAGTTAAAGCAAAATCACATAATCATATCAGTAGATGCAGAAAAAGCATTTGACAAAATCCAGCTCCCCTTCATGATAAAAACTTTCAGCAAGGTAGGAATAGAGGGGAATTTTCTCAACTTAATAATGAACATCTACAAAAAATGTAAAGCTAACATCATAATTAAAAATAAGAAAGTAGAAGTATTACTGCTAGGATTGGGATTAAGGCAATGATGTCCCCTCTCACCACTTCTTTTCAACATCATATTGGAAGTCCTAGCTAATGTAGTAAGTCAAGAAAGGGAAATAAAAAGTATATTCAGTTGAAAGGAAGACATAAAACTGTCTTTGTATATGATATGATTCTTGACATCAAAAATCCAAAAGAATCAACAAAAAATTCTTGGAACCAATAAGCAATTATAGCATGATTGTTGGATGCAGAGTTAACATACAAAATGCAATTGTTTTCTTATAGACCAACAATGATCATGTGAAATTTGAAATTAAAAACACAATACTATTTACATTTCACCATCAAAAAGAAATATCTAAGTATAAATCTAACAACTATGTACAAGATCTATATAAAAAAATCTAAAACACTGATGAATGAAATTATAAAAGAACTTAAAAAATGGAGGGATATTCCATATTCATGGATAGAAAAACTTAATGTCAAGATGTCATTCTTCTCAGGTTGATCTATAGATTCAATGTAATCCTAATCAAAATCTCAACAAGTGAGGTGGGCACAGTGGCTCACACCTATAATCCCAGCACTTTGGGAGGCCAAGGCAGGAGGATTGCTTGAGGCCAGGAGTTCGAGATCTGCCTGAGCAACATAGCAAAAGCCCATCTCTACAAAAAAGAAAAAAAAAATCACTGGATATGGTGGCACATGCCTGTAGTCCCAGCTACTTGGTAGGCTGAGGCAGGAGGATCACTTGAGCCTAGGAGTTGGAGGTTGCAGTGAGCTATGATTATACCATTGAACTCTAGCCCAGGTGACAGAGTGAGACTGTCTCAAAAAACAAACAAACAAACAAATAAAAACTCAAAAAGTTATTTTGTGGATATTAGCAAACTAATTTTTTATACAGATAGGCAAAAGACCCACACAATATTGAAGAAAAACACCAAATTCAGAGGATTACCACTGCCCTAATTCAAGACTTAATATGAAGCTGCAGGAATCAAAACAGTGTGATATTGGCCAAAGAATAGACAAATAGATCAATGGAACGGAATAGAAAGCCCAGAAATAGACCTATATAAGCATAGCCAACTGATCTTTGACAAAGGAACAAAGGCAATACAGTGGAGCAAGTATAGTTTTTCAACAAATGCTGGAACAACTGAACATGCAAAAAGAAAAGGAATCCAGACAGACTTCACACCTTTCAAAAAAGTTAACTCAAAGTGGATCATGGAACTAATTGCAAAATGAAAAACTATAAAACTCTTGGAAGATAGCACAGAAAAAAATCTAGTGCCCTTGAGTGTGGCAATGACTTTTTATATAGAACACCAAAGACACCACCCATAAAAGAAAAAACTGATAACCTAAACTTCATTAAAATTAGAAACTTCTGCTCTGCAAAAGACACTGTGAAGAGAATGAAAAGACAAGCCACAGACTGGGAGAAAATATTTGCAAAAGACATATCTGATAAAGGAGTCTTAGACAAAATATACAAAGAATCCTTAAACTCAACAATAAGAAAACTTAATGAACCAATTTAAAAATGAGCAAAGGACCTGAACAGACACCTCATTGAAGAAGATATACAGATGGAAAATAAGCATATGAAAAGATGCTCAACCTTATCCATCATTAGGGAAATGCAAACTAAAACAATGAGATACCAACACACTTATTAATTAGACTGCCCAAAATCCTAAATGCTGACAACACAAAAATGCTTGCAATTATTTGGAGCAACAAGAACTCTTATTAATTGATAGTGGGAATGTGGTACAGCCACTTTGGAAGACAATTTGACAATTTCTTACAAAATTAAACATACTCTTTGGCATATGATCCAGCAATTGCACTCCTTGCTATTTACCCAAAGGAGTTGAAAACTTATGTCTACACTGGAACATGCACATTGATATTTACATATAGCAACTTTACTCATAACTGCCAAAACATGAAAGCAACCAGGATGTCCTTCAGTGGTGAGTAAATAAATAAACTGTGATACACCCAGACAGTGGAATATTATTCAGTGCTAAAAAGAAATGAGCTATCAAGCCATGAAGAGACAAAGAGAAACTTTAAATGAACATTACTAGGTGAAAGAAGTCAATCTGATAAGGTTACGTACTGTATGATTCTAACTACATGAAATTCTGGGAAGGGCAAAACTATGGAGACAGTAGAAAGATCAGCAAGTGCCAGGGGTTGGGGAGAGAGAGGGGTAAAGAGAAGGAGCACAGAGCGTTCCTAGGGCAGTGAAACTACTCTGTATGATACTGTAATTTTGGATACATGCTGTGATACATTTGTCAGAAGCCATAGAATGTACAACCACAAGAGTGAATCTTAATGTAAACTATGGACTTTAGATGGTAATGATTTGTCAACATAGGTTCACTCACGTAACAAATGTATCACTCTGATTGGGATGTTGATAGTGAGGGAAGCTGTGCAGATGTAGAAGAGGGTCTATGGGAAATCTCTGTACCTTCTGCTCCATTTTGCGATCAATCTAAAACTACTCTAAAAAAATAAAGTCTATTTTCTAAATAAAAGCAATTATATTTTTTTAAAATAAAAAGAATAGCAATTTATTTATTTAAATAGATTTAGCGGATACAAATGGTCTTTTGTTACATGGACAAATTGCACAGTAGAGAAGTTTAAGCTTTTAATATACCCATCTCCTGAATAGTGTACCTTGTAACCAATAGATAATTTTTCATGCCACACTCTCCTTCCACTTCTGAATCTCCAATGTCCATTGTGTCACTCTGTATGATCATGCATACCCATTGCTTAGCTCCCGCTTATAAGTGAGAATATGCAGTATTTGGTTATAAAAGCAGCTTTCAAGGTATACCGTGGAGTCAGCAACATCTAACCCATCCACAACATCTACAACATCCATTTGGCTGTGCAATGTTAAGAGTGAGAGTAATGAACCTGGATCCTACAATATTCCATGTTGTATTCTCTGCAGGAAAAGAAAATTCATTTATATTCATTACAGTTTTGTGTTAAATATATCAGTTTATGGACAAATATTTTGCAATTAGTATTTTCTAAGCAGTAAATTTTTACATGAATATTTATTAGTTCTCGAAAAGACCACAGTATTATACAAAAAAAAAAGTGTAATTTCATTTCTAATTACTCAACTACTATAGTTGAATGACCACTTACAGCGCTTATGATGTGAATTCCTTACACCTAGTGCTCTCAGAGTTGAATTTGCTATGTCCATGGTTATTAAAGGACAGGGCAACACTTCCATTTAGCCATCTGCAGAGAAATGCTCCAACCTTCAGATGACTCACACTTCTCACCTTTAAATTTCTCCATTAACTTACAGGAAATTATTTAGGGGCCACTGTTTTGTCAAAGCAAAATTAATCTGCCTACTTCTTCTATATATGTGTGTATGAATGTATGTATGTATACACAGTGCACACACACACATTCATTGCTATAGTGTTTTATAAATTACCAAGTACTTTAGAATAATGAAAAAGAATTAATGTCCATGAGTCAAAAATTCTGCTCTGTTTCTTATGATCTATATAACTTTGGTCAGAGTATTTAATATCTCTAAGCCTCAGTTTTCTCATCTATAATTTTTTATACCTCATTCAGCATTTTAGAATTTTACATGTGACAATACATGTATCCTGAGTATTATTATTGTTATTATTATATTTCCCTGCTTATACCCAGTAAGTAAATTATAATTATTTATTATTATCATCATTATTATCATTACTGTCTAATTTAAGCCTCACAAATTTTCAAAAGCCCAGTTTTTATCCTCAGGTCATCCTCTCTGCTATTCTTTTCTTCTCTGTCCTGCTCATTAGCCTACATCACATTCCCTTTGGATTTGATATCATGTCAAACCAATCCTCCCTTTCTGTCACCACTGAATTTCATGAAAGTTTGCTCCTACCTGCCATTTCTTCCCATTGACACTCAACTCATCCCAAACTGGTTTCCATTTCCCGTTGTGTTAAAATCATCCCGTCAGGGTTGTTAATACTTCTCAATTGCCAAACTAACCATATTTTTCAGCACTCATGCTACTCAATTTCTCTGTAATAATTAATCATGGTAATCAAAATCTCATTATTCTAGTGCTTTCTCCATTGGCTTTAGTGAGGCAACTCTTTGCTATTTCTCTTATCTTTATGACATTTTACTGGAGCTCTCCAGGATCTTGATTCTCTCACATTCTACATATTCTTCCTGGTGTTATTGTCAACTTCTTCAGCTTCATTTGGTTCCTGTCCTCTCACTTAAGTCCCTAGTTCTAATGTGATATTGGACATTTCCACCTCCAGTTTTATATTTCCCTAAACAATCTCTTTATTCTGCCTTCATACTAAATTGTAAACTTATTCCTCTTTCTAAGATGCTTCCTAAGTATCTTTCAGGTCTTAGATTTCTCCTCCCAACTGCTTTGCAATGGTCTGGATGTAGGCCCTTGTCCTTTCCTTCCTATTATTGTTAGAGTTTCCAATATCAGAGCACTGAAAGTATCCAGTTCACTCTGGCCAAACTTACACTTTTGTTAAAACAAATCACTAACCATTTAATTGCTTAAAACAGAAATAATTTATTTTCATGAATTAGTGGATCAGCTGTCTATGCTGGGCTCAGCTTGGCAGTTTTGGTGATCTTGCCTGGGCTTGCTTGTTCTTCTGGTAGTTGGTTGACTGAGGGTGGGATAAGCTGGGGCAGTTTGCCTCTCCCCTTCTTTCTCTTCCTAGAACAAGCACGTAGCCCAGGCTTGGCAATGGCAGCACCACATAAGCAGAAGCAGAAACTTTAAGGACCACTTTAGCTCTAGGCTAGGAACTTGTTCAGTATCACTTGTACCTAGCATTATTGCTAAAGCAAGTCATGTTGACTTGTACTCCAAACCAAGGAGTAGGGAAATGTATTCTGCCTCTTGTCATGTGGCAAAAGGTGTAGATACAGGGATGAATGAAGAACTGGGACCAGTAGTGTAATTTATAACAGTGAGTCTAGCCTCTTCCCAACCCAATCTGTTCTCATTTCCACTGATTCTTAGAAAAATAAACGCCATCATGTCAATTCCAGGCCTAAAATCTGTTGTTTGCCTTTTGAATACAATACAGACTTCTTCACTTGGCTTATCACACCCTTTATCTGGCCTAACCTACTTTGCCAATTATAGTGTTTATCTATTGCTTTAACTGCCTGGCACTTCCATTTAGAAAATCACTCCTTCACAATTCCATAGCATCTGTGTGAGGGACAGAGATGGGCATTGGATGCAGGGTGAACCAATCCGTTACCCTTTTTGCATGCAACAGAAGTTCTTCCATGGGTGGAAAGTATTAGAGTATGGGAGGAAAAAATTCCTCTTTTTGCTGAAGTTATGGGCAGTCATTTTACTTGCCTCACAGAGAGAGCCTATGAGCAGAATATAGGCAACATACAGAGGAAAGCAGAGCTGAGAAATGGAGACTAAATACATCTTTTCTCTTTTGATCCTGAATGCAGCTATGCTTGCATCTTCCCTTTTTGTTTTTAACTAAAATCATTTGAATTTAGTTTTTATATTGTGTCACAAAATTTCCTAGCCCACATGCATACATGTAACCACTCAACTTACCCTACCAGGCCATGAACCAACACCCTGACATGTTTTATAAACATAATTTTTCCATCCCCTACTGATAGTGATTTCATTAAAGTTTCCAATGATTTGTTAATTGCAAAACCCTGGGGTGTCTTTTTTTTTCTCTTTTAGCTAGAAAATTTCTAGTCATTCTTCAAGTTCAAGTTCAATGTCAAAAGCCATTTTCCTTCAAAATCTTTCCTAACTCCTCATACAAAATTAATCTGTTTTATGCATATTTAGGAGCGGTAAAGGGAAGGAAAAACAGTGACTCAGACTCCTGTTTCACATTTGATAATATGATATTAGGGTGATTCCTCCTATCCATCAGTATATGCAGTCAGCTCTACCTTCAGAATCTATCCAGAATCAGATGACTTTTTATAACTTCCTTTGCTATAACAGTGATCCAAGCCATCATCACCTCTCTCATGGATTGTTGCAATAGTAACTTGCTGGTCTCCCTGTTTCTTTCTTTCTCTCCCTATACTCTATCCTCAACACAATGGGTCCCTGTAATACAAAATGAGATCCTGTCATATTCTGTTCACAGACTTATTTTCAAGGTCCTGAACAGTCTGGCCCCTCTTCTGTTTTTCTGATCTCATCTCCTCCTGCTCTTCCCCTTCTTGACTGCTCTAGACACAGGCCCTTCTTGTTGTTTCCCACATACATTAAACATGCACCTACCCCAGGGGCTTTGTAGTTTCTGTTCTTTCCTGAAATTCTCTTCCTCCAAATATCTACCTGAGTTTTGTCTCACCTTCTTCAGGTCTTTCCTGGAGCATCATCTTCTAAGTCAGACCTTTTATGATCAACATAATTAAAAGTTGAAACTTTATCCTCTTTCCCTGCATTATATTCTCCATAAAACTTATAAGTATATAACATACCACATATCTTACTTACATATTTTGCTTTTTGTCTGTTTTTACTCACTAACATAGAAGCTCACTGAGGTCAAGTTTTTGTTTTTGTTCTGTTCAGTGTTATCTCCCTATTACCTAGACTAGTGCCTAACACACAAAATGTTCTTAATAAATATGCATGAGATAAATAAGTGAAGATACATTTACTTCATGTGTGCTCCCTGTTGCATTGTGGCATGGCGGTCAGAGACCATGTGGCGTTCATCCCATCCCAACTGGACACCAGGGTACATAACAAGTGTTCAATGAATGAGTTTTTCTTTGCTGTTTTTTGAATTTATTGGTTTGTTTTTATTTTATTTTGGTTTATTTTTGGTACATATATAGTGAGTGTCAGAGCTGAGAATGGAACTTAAATCCTTAAAAACCAACTCTCTCCATGGCTGCCTGCTTGATATGACAATGAATCTCATCCTCAGAAGAATCGGGCTGAAAAGGCTTGAGTGTTATCCTTTGACTTTTAAAAAATGCTATCTCATTCATGCTGCATTCCAGACTCTATAAAAAGTATATTTGATGCTTGATTCATATGTAAGAACTATGTGATCTGGTAGTAAAATATTGCAATGCATGTGGTGAAATTCAAGCAAAATAGAGAGTACATTATTGATACATAGCCCAGCTCTTTGCCACATTAATGATTGTGTATTCTCTTTGGGAGATGAGAAATGCATTTTTGGCTGGCAGTGTCCCTAGCTCTAAAGATTGGATGAAAAGTTGTTTCAATATCCTGTTCTAGGCATTTTTCTGACCACTCTGCCCCCTTTCCCAGGATTGTTTTCATTTGCTGATGGTCATTTTTACTAGGAAAATATTTTTCACATAAAAATTATCCACATGAACTTAAAAGTTGGGCTATGGAGAAGTGCATACACAAACACATACAAAATCGAGCAGAGAAAGTATAACTTCTTTGATTAGACTTTTTCCATGGTTATCTCATCTGAGGCTTAATTTAATATTTATTTTCTCTATTTTATATTCTTACTGTCTCCCAGGAGAAACTACTGCTGCTCACAGCACAAATTTTTATAGTTTGATTTATCTATCATTTTTCTTCAGTATACACCAAATAAACAGTGTTTCACAGCTTTATACTCCATAACAGAATGCTCTAAATCTATTGCTATTTTTTTTGTAAAATCTTTGGCTTCATATTACTGGCATTTTTTTTTTCTGTTAGGAAAATTATAAAAGTCATAGAGTAATGAAATATTTGTTTTTCCCTCAAGAGAATGGAGTGGTCAGTAATAAAGAGTTTTAAAGATTATTCGGCATTCTTTTCAAGAATCCTATTGTAAGGGAGACTAATGTGACTACTACAACCGTGATTATTACCACTACTTCTGCTATGTTAGTTACCATTATTGAGCTCTCTTACCTGGAAATCTTGTTTAATTTTCAAAACTCTCCTATAAGGTGCATAGTATTTATTAACTCTGTATTATGGATAAAAAGTGAGACTCAGATTGGTTAAATAATGTTCCCAAGGTCACAAAGCTAGTAAAAGCTGGTGTTAGGATTTGAACACAGGCCTGCCTGCTTTTTCTCCAAATGTATGTTATGAAACTCACGACATCGCTGCAAGTTTATAACTTTAATAACTTAGTTCTTCTGGAGTAGAATAAATACAATTTAGAAATTTTTAGCAAACAAAAATTTACAGAAATTCCAATATAATTCAAATGGATTCAATGTGCTATATCAAAATTTTGTTCTTTTCTAAAAAAGATTTTAGAAAATTTTAAAAAGAGAGAAAACTATTACAAAGTTATAGGTTTGATAATAGGAGTCTATGTATTTTTAAACTGTATTGATAAATGAAGGCAATTCAATGAGTTTTCTAAAGATAAAATAAACAGCAAATGTTCATTTTGAAATCCAGTTTCTATCACAGGATATAATACAAACCACTGTCTTTATAAATTATTAAATATGACTTTTTTTTCAAGAAAAATTAATTGTGTATTAGTTCAAAGTAGAGATCCTTCTTGAGTTGGTTCTGAAAGCAAATAAATGAAGAAAAAGAATAAACTTTTATATCACCTTTTATACGACAGGTATATATGTTATCACCTATCTAATTTCCTCAACAGCCCTTTGAAGTGAGCATTTGATTCCTGTTTTACAGATGAAGAAACTGATGCTCAGAGGGTAAAATAATTTGCCTAAGGTCTCCAAGCCAGACAGCTGCAGAACCTTGATGTGGCCCCCAAATCCACAAATCCATTGAAGACTTGATATTAGTCTTCAATTCTCTTAATCTAAGTTGCTAAGTATTGAGTGTATTGTGAACTAGAGGAAGACTCATAGGGGATGAAATCAGATAGGTCATCATAGGGGGTTAGGTCCTTGCAGGCTAGTAAGAATTTGACTTTTCCTTGAGTGAAATGGAAGGCACTGGGGGCTTTTGAGCAGACAACCAACATAATCTGACTTAAGTATTGACAGTATTATTCTGCTCTCTTAAGAATAGATTCCAGGATAATAGAGCTAAAATATGAGATCAATCAGGAACTATTGCAAAAATTCATGCAAAGAATATTATTTAAAACATATATTGAAGATAGCCCCAGTAGGATTTGGGCATGGATTGGATGAATTTTCCGAATATCATGACATGCAAAATGTTATATACCTTCTCTACCTTCTCCTCCACTTCACATAAATACATTATGTCTCTCTTATGGCCAGATTTGTATTTTAGAAAGTATTTGAGAAAGTATGAGTAGAGGCAAGGAGACCAGCTAGAAGTCTGTTGCAACAATCTTAATGCTAGATCATGGTGGTTTGAACTAAGAGAGAAGTAATGGATATAGAGATAAATCTGTGGCTTTAGAATAGGAATCAGTGACTGATGGGTAGTAAATCATGAAAGAGAAGAACGATTCATAGCTTTCTGACTTAAGCAACAGTTTGGGTGATGATGCTCTTCTGAGATATGGAAACATAGGAAAAAGATGATAGGTTGAATGTGGAAGATGGGGGAGGATAATATGAATTGAGCTTTGGACATACAGAATCCAGAGTGCCTGTGGGAGATCCAGGTGTTTTC
Source organism: Lepilemur ruficaudatus (assembly GCA_963574885.1). Classification (NCBI taxonomy): domain Eukaryota; kingdom Metazoa; phylum Chordata; class Mammalia; order Primates; family Lepilemuridae; genus Lepilemur; species Lepilemur ruficaudatus. The sequence continues at coordinate 95,178 of CAUYRT010048908.1, forward strand.
AGGAGAAAGAGGGCTGCATAAGTGTGGCCTCAGAACAGAGATCGGGATTAGGGGTGGAGAGTCAGAAGAGAGATAATTAAAGCCACAGGAATAGTTGAGATCATCCAAGCAGAGGTTTAGAATGCAAAGGACAAAGGGTTGAGGACAGAACTTGGATGAATACTTCCATTTAAAGAGCGGGCTGAGGAAAAGGGGTCCAAGAATAGGGCACAAAAGTGGCTAAAAGAGGTTGGGGCAAAATCATGAAGGTGGAGGGCTGGGAAGCCAAGGAATAAGAGTGTGGTCAATTGTATCAAACGTTGGCAACAGCCACAGTAAATCAAGGATTGAAAATAATCCACGTAGTACGTAGTACTAGCCATGACCTTGCTAATTTCAGTAGCAAGGAGGAAGAATATTACTGTACTTTGCCTGTTGGACTGTCCACTAGATAAAGAGCTTCTATAGCGTGTTGCTAAGTTCCTGAGTCTTTGGTCAATTCCCACTCCCTCCTCCATCTCATGGCATATCAGACAATAGAGGTTTTAGATTTGACTGTCTGTCTGAAATGGTGACTTAACTCTAATAAATCACTGGCTCCATGTTGTATGTGCTATGCCCCTTATGCTTCCTAAAAAATATTATCCTCAATTAATTTTCACTGAGAGGCTTAAGAAAACTGGAATATACAGTATTTTGAATTGCATTTGTCATTTCCAGCTTAATCATAGATGTCTCATCTTATTTTTAGTGCCACTAAGAATCACTACCTTTGGTTGCTAATCGCTATAGAGTCACAGAGTGTCAGTTATTTGTGACTTATACCATCTATTTTAATGACTACACAACTTACATCCAAGGAATGCCACATTCCACAACGTGCTATGTTGGATGACAAGATCATTTTACACTGAATTCCAAGTTCTGTATACTCCACCACTAATATATGTGGATATGAATACCCTAATTTGTGAGCTACATAACTCCTTTGTTCTCTTGCAATAGATGTCGTATTAAACTGTCCTTCATACCCAAAAGACACTGTTCCTTCCCTATAAAGCATCCCATTATACCCCCATTATACCCGACTGCAGTGTAGGGCTTTTGTAGTCTCTGAACTCCATTCATGTCCTCTCTAATAAAGGCCTCTTTGTAACATGCGCATTAGTAGAACTCCCTAAATCTCAGGTTCTGTGGAAGCACTCTAACAAGAATAAAGAGGAAAATGTTAGGATATATATCTGGTGCAAACATAAATAAAAGACTGAGCAGTTCAAGATGTTGTGCCATTTGCAATAATGCCAATGAGATGAAGAATTTGTGTGTTGTTTTCATCACATTATTCTGACTATAGTGCCTCTCTGCGCCTGCCTTAAAAGTGTTTACCTACCTACTATACCTTCCACCTTTAGCCTCACTTTTGAATGCAAGAAATTTATGCATATGCAGAAACCAAAAATTTCCATAAGATCTTTTGTATCCAATAAAACATTTGTATAAATACAAGAATTTTTTGGATTTCATAGTTCAGTTTCCTAGCCCATCTACATAACATTTCAAAGATTAAGTTTGACTTTAAAAACAAAAGCAACTTCCTCATTTTGTCAAATATCTAATATCTCTAATGATTCTTTATCATTTTTTCTATTTGTCAAGAAAGAAAGAGAAAAAAATAAAAGGAAGGAAATAATGAAAGAAGGAAGGGAGGAAAGAGGGAGGGAAGAAAGGAGGGAATGAAGGAAAAAAATTATAGTGGAAGAAAGTCAGAGCAGAGATTATATTAAGCTGTGGCAAATGGTATTCACCTTTTATAGTCCCTATGTTTTATAATGAAGATACTTCATTGAAACAATGATGCATACTTCAAGGGTTCCCTGGAGAGCAGTGAATCCTGTTTGGAGAGATTCATGAATATGTGCATTAGCACAATCCAACTGGAAGTTGCCCTTAAAAAAATGAACCACAAGAGAAGCTGATCAGTTTCTGCTTATGTATATAATCAGAAGGTTATCGTATTATCTCCCTCTCCACGGGAAAAGCAGATGCATATTTTTCTATCACCTCAGATGAGAAATGCCAAAGGAAACAATTTTTCCCCCTCTGTGATGTTCATTACATGAAACCCACATAGAGACTTTTAATTCTGGGGTAAAAAGAGCAGAAAATAAATACAAATTCAGTTTTTCAAAATTAATCTCTTTTTGCATAAGATAATCTTCAAAATACATATTTCTGCTTTAATTTGCTGAAAGTCATTAACAAGCCTGCATTGAGTTAAAAGATTGCTAGAGATTGTATATATGAGACAAATATTTCAGAGTCAGAGCTCACAAAAAGGTACATGAAACTGTGTGCCTTTAAGATGAATGAGAGACACACGGCAGATCTTGAAGTAGTAGTTTATTTAAAGTACAAAGAATTCCATGAAAAATATTTCTAACTAGCAGTTGGTGCCTAGCTATCAAGAAAAATGGCAGCCCACCTCTAAGCTAGTGACAATGATAAAGAGTATCTAGTACATTTGCAGGTTTATCTTTAAACTTTTTGCTACATGAACTTCAAACAAAACTGAAAATATATAAAAAAAGAACCTCCCCCAAAACCTTGATTTTCATGTAGAAACAATAGAGAGAAATTGTCCTTACCTAAAGACTGACTAAATGTTGTTAAATTATCATCTTGTATGCTGTTCCAAATAGAAATAGTATTAGCAAATATGAATAACTGCTGGAGGAAACTAGAAGTTTTTCTCTAGATATGGGGAAAATAGTGCTTAGAACAGACTGTACCTTATTCTTTATATGTTTTTATTCTGATTGTAAGTTCTATGCTCTGAGTTTAACTATGTCAGTATTAGCAGCATGTTATTCAAACACAGAGGGGACAAATAATAGTCTATAAAAAAGAGCACAAGTAATGTTAAAAACTACTTAACTCCTGCCTGGCAATTTATTTTTTAACATGTCAGTTAGTCATTACTTAGGCATCTGGTAATGAATTGCCAGAAACTGTTTTCAATTCATTATTTCTAGTCACCACAGTCATGGAAAATACAGTGTTTAAACTTGTCCATTATGTTCTGAAATCTCTGGATTCAAAAGCTTCCTGGACATTTTAGGCTCTCCAAACACAATTTGAGGGTGTGTGCTATCTTCAGTATGCAGGACAGGGGCGAAGGGGACATTGTTAATTTGAGAGGGTACAATGTTGTAGTCACACATTTAAATTATTTCTAACTTTTCACCAGAAGTCGTATTCGTGTTTTGGAAAATTAATACTTAGCCTGGCTCCAAGGAAGAAAGCATTTTATTTAGTAATAGTTCAAATAATGCAGTAAAAATGTCTCTCTGTGCATTTGAACTGGCCCTGGTGGCCTGATTCAGTATTTTGCCCATTTTCTTGGCTTTTCCAGCTTCACACACACAAAAAGAAATTGTATACAACACTTAGCACTATTTTTTCATAACTGGTAATGGGGCTTTCACTGCACAAAGGCAAAGAAAAATTATTTGGAAAGGTGAACGGGTTTTTAGAAAAACTAGAAAACTCTCCTCATACATTTTAAACTCAGCTTTCTGCCCCTTTCCTGTATGTTTTAAATCTAGCCACTAGGATCCCTGAAAGAATTATGCTTCTTAATGTTAAATACTGAATATGATTCTCCATATCTGACCCACAAAAACAAATTTCATAAAGAATGATGTTAAAGAAAGATTACTACTGTTTACTGGCCGTTTCCTTTTTGTGCTTATGCCTATAAAAATCTATCTCTTTGCCTATTTATTGATCAGACTATCTCAGAATTCACATAGGCGGCACAGAAAATGTGGCTTTGGGTTCTATTTGCAAATAGGTCCTATCATAAGGATTTTAGAAGTTTTACCTTGTACAAAACGGCAGTTTTCACCAGCAATGCGACCATCTGGTGAAAACAGAGCTAGTTAGTGAATTGCAGCCTGTGTGTGTGTGTGTGCGCGTGTGTGTAGGCGAGGTGGCAGTGAGGGAATAGAAGGTCAAAGGGTAAATTCCAATTGCTGTGACATATTTTTATGAGCTGAATCATACCCAGCTTTTAGCCTTGAAAGGGGAAGAGGATCTTAGAAAGGGAAGCAACATGCATGGGCAGGTCAGGAAAATCCTCTAGAAGTGTGCTTCCAAATTAGCAGCTGATTGCTCCCCAACCTGCCGTATTCATCCACTTGAATTTTATTTTATTGTCCCAGGACTTGAAAAGATCTGTTTTCTATTACGTGAATCCCAGTAAAACTGAGGATGCAAAATACGAAGTTATCTCGGAGAATTTACTTCTATGCCTTTGGTATTTTTCTCCTCCTTGGAGGGGGCCGCGGGGTGAAGCCTCCTTGAAAGTCAGAAAGGAGGAGGAGGCCACGGGGAGTCAGTTCCCAGCACGAGGCTGACAAAGCATTGCTGCGGCAGGAAGGAAAACGCTAACCAGGGCGGGAGAAAAGACAGGAGGGGCCCCAGGAACCAAGCTTCCTTAGAAACCTGAACGACTCCACCCCAGCCTCCCCTCCTGCACCCACGCTCTCCGTCAAGTGGAGAGGCTATTTTCTGCTTTTTTTTACAAGAGGTGCTGCCAGGAAGAAAAAAAAAAAAAAAAAAGCTGATGCTAAAATCAAGGAAGAAACAGCAGAAGGGTCAGGGGCAACAGTCAAGGCAGAAGCAGCTGCCGTGCCGGCCCGGCAGCAGCAATCACGGCCCCAGCGGCGCGGCCGGCGCGGTGACAGCCCGAGTGGCAACAGCTGTGGGGAGGCCCGGCTTCTCCCCCGCGCCGGCCCGCACCGGGGCTCCGAGTGCGGAGTCCCTATCGCTCCCATCTTCTGAGCAAGCAAATTCTTCTCATTCCTTCACTCTCGCCTTCTCGGCGTCAGCTGACCGGCTGCTCCCTCCCGTGCTTTGGGGATTGGCGAAGCTGCCCGCCCCCACCCCCACTGAGACGCTCGCACACGCCACCCGGATTTGTTCCAGTAGGTGTGCCCGCGGCGTCCGAGTGAGGCCCCGGCCGGTGAGACCCGGGCCTCTCGGCGGCATCTCTCTCTGTTGGCTCATCAAACCCTAAAGCATTTGGTTGGTGAGATTGCCAGTGACTAAACAGGACCTTCATTTTCCAAGTTGATGGGGACAAACCCAGGCATAACTTGAAAGGGTGACCGGCTCCAAGGCGTTGAAAGAAGACGAACAAATTAGGCAATTTCAGTATTATTAGAGACAGCGTTGTGACCCTTTTTGTTGTAAAAGGAACATAAATGTAGCTACAGACCGAATGAAGTTATAGGCCATCCAAGGGCAGGAGAGAAAAGGGAGAAGATAATAGGCACCGTCCATTTGAGCCCGTTACCCTTACTGTTTCAAATCTATTCAGACAGTGTTAGTGCAAATACATAGTTTGCGGCAATAATAAATGAGGGAAGGAGGAGGATAAATATTAGGGAATATTGCAGTGCATTTAGAATAGTGACAATTGCTGTTTATTTGCTTTTCACTTACGAAAATCACACGGGGCAAGGTTATGTGTGAGACACACATCTTTATATATTATTTTTTCTCCTATATTTGGAAGTCAGGGTGAGTAGAAGCATTCACCTTTATTTTCCTTATTTAGATAAGCAAAAATCAATAAACCTTTTTTAAAAGTATGGATTTCTTTCTGTTAAATATTTAGGCAAAAATAATTGTACCTTTTTTGGCATTTATAGCCATCTTGTTTACCATCATTAAGCCCATCTCGTATGATCTTTAAATTCTGCCCAGAAGTTTATAACATTTCACATATATGAACTTCATCTCTGCCCTGAAATCATGTATTTCTTTATATGCTTGGGCATTTAACCATTTTAGCATATTATTCACTTGCTGGAGAATTAAACAGATTTATTTTGTGGCTTTTGTCTATTTTTTTTTAAGTATAAGTTTCTTAAGGGCGAAAATGGGAATTTTTCCATAGTCTGGAAACTACTAGACTCACAATGAGCCTTAAGTAGGTGCATTTTTAGTTGGACTGAACAAATAAGCCAAACTTCAAAATTTCAGTTTGTACTCATATGGTAACGGGTTTCAACTAAACGGGGAAATGAAATTTTTTAGGGTAAAAGAGCTTAGTGCCTTAAATTTGAAGAGATAGTTATTTGATGTGGTGACAAAAGAACATAGAAAAAGTAATTATTTTGAAATTGTAAAATGCATTACATTTTATTTTTTGGCTGTTTCAAATAGAATGGAATATTTACAAGTAAGATTGTATTTGTCACATAAATGACTACGATGAAGTTATTAATTTATCTTAGAAAAATAATTATACCACATTTAGGTAAATTATTTTACATAAATTTCAGCAACACTTTGAAGCATTTTACAAAAATTTGAAAAAAATTTTCTTAAACAGAATTAAGAGATTTTTCTATCAGATCCTATCAGATCACTTTAATACTTTTTCCAATGCAAAATTAAAGGAATTTTTAGAAAATGATATGAGTTTAAAAATTTACATTTCATTAAGAATATTCTTTCAAAAAAGGAAGAAAGATGAAACATTTATATTTCTGTGGCAAGATGGATAAATAGAATTTTTGTGTCTCTGATTTCATTTAGATATTTTATATTTTTATACTGTGATTTTTGGATTTGGATGTATTTTTTTTTGAGGTTTCACTAATATGGGTACATGAGCTTTTGTTCCTTCCTGGCTCTTTTCATTAGAGAAAAATCAAAGATTTATTTACTCATAGATTGGTCATAATTTGTTATCTTATTAATTCACTAATCTTTTCTAGACACAGTGATATTGCATGAAATTCATATTACAGTGTTTTGTAAAATAATATAAAATGAAAAACTTATTTCACATGCTAGAAACAAACTTTTGCACCACACGGTTTAAAAATATTCATCATTTAAAGTGTGGGCTAAAATTGTATTTTATTTCTTTATAGTCAAACAAAAGCTCTCTGAATGGAGGTTTAGAAAGAGATTTCTCTGGCTTTGTCTAAATTCAAAGTGCCCTCTACTGTCAAAAAAGTGCACTGCTCAGAAAGAAAATGACAAGTCTGAAATCAAAATCTAGACAGTGAGAGACAGATGGAAGAAAAACTACAATAGATAATGGCACTGCTGCTCAGCCCCGGGGCGATGCAGTTTGGAATGTTCCATCAGTAAATAGTTATGCTTCTCTTCCAAGTTAAAACTTACATTAAAATTACTGGAACTTTGCAACTGTTGCTGAACTTCTTTTTTCTTAGCTTTGCTTTTAAACTGAAATTTTACTCTAGTGTCAGTGTGTGGTTTAATAGAGTGATCTGAACAATGCATGTTATACCAAGCTAAACTTTAAGATGACACCTACTTTGATGTCTTTACTTTTGAGGAATATTATTTAGAGGTTCTTATCATATATATCTATGTTAGAACATTTTCGTTTTATTATGGACTTTATATACTTAAAAATAGAAAATATTTATCATTACTGATAATGACTTTGTAAAGTAAAATTAATTGGTTGATTTAGCATAGGAAGATAAGTTTTTAAAAATATGTGCACAAATAAGAGTTGTCTATTTAGTTCACTCTTAAAAAGGTGTTTAAGAGTTATGAAGACAGTCTTAAGCATAATCTGTTGTTGTTTAGGTATGAGCTTGTTACCATCTTTCAGTTAAATTCAATCAGCCAAAGAAAATTTTGCCATAGGAAATTCAGACTATTCCATAATGTTAAGTTATATTTTGTATTGTCCTGCAAAGTAATTAATTTTGAAGTTTGTGATACATATGAGATGAAAAATTTTAGAAATATTTACTATGTTTTATTATAAGCAATGGATGTTATTACAATATATTAAAAAAGAGAGAATTCTGAATGAATTGATAATTTTTATAATAAAGTCAATAGTTTGAAGTCAAATGAAAGAGGTACTGACATTATTGAGGGGAAAGCTCATAATTTGTCAAGTGTCCAACATGTGTAACAGGTCTTGGTTAATTAGCTCCATGAAATATTTGGTCTATATTTCAAGCAAAATAGATTTAAATAATTTGGGGGAGGATTTTGTAAAAAAAAAAAAAAAAAATCAAGGGCTGTAGCTTTTACGTCAAATAAATATAGAAGTACGTTTTCAGTTAATCAAATGCTAGGGATTTTAGGAGTGGCGGTCATGAGAGGAAGACGAGAGACCTAAGTACCACTTCCGGTAGAGTGCTTTCTTTCTCTGTGCCTCTTTAGCTCCTCTGGTTGACTTTAGTTTTGCCACACCCTTTAGTTTTGCTGCTTTCTGTGAGGAGGAAGGGCATTCAACTAGCACTCAACATTAATGGGTTCCTGATAGACGGTTATATCTAGCAGAGGCTTTTGTGTGCTAACACAGTAACAAATGAACAACTAAACAAACGAGCATACAACGGAAAGAGAGTGGCAAAACTTATCCCAAAGCAATGGTTCTCAAGTGTTGCAATTAAGGGGCAATTTGGAGGAGGAGGAGCTTTTTGGGTAAAATCACATTATATGCCATCAAAGTTAAGGGTTGGCTCTACTGACACAAACAGCAGCCCAGTGTTCTCAATTGTTTGAAAAACCCAGCACGTCTAGTATATCTAAATATTTTCCTAAGCTATTTTCAGTACTTAAGGGCAAATCTGTTAACACTGGTATGCACCTGAACCTAATTTCTGTGGAATCACCAGTTCTCCTGATCAGTGCTCAGTTATTTTCTACTCTTTGAAAAAGAACTTGCATTTGTAATATTAATCCTAAATTCCATAAAAATGTGCCCATATTTTTTTAAAAGTCTAATGCTATGGTATATTAAATGGCCAACTAAATGCTATTATACTTACGTTTCCTTTGCTTTTTAGAATCAACTCTTCTGAATTCAATTTAAGATAATCTAATTTCTAATTAATCTAATCTAATCTATCTAATAATAGACCCTTGTTCTTGGGCATAAGAACTCTTTCTCATTATGAGTCTCTTTAGGAAAACTTTAAATCAAAGGGCTTGATGTCCTCCAGCCAATAATGTGCAAAGGTAGGCCCATGGAACTCTTTCTTCTGGGAATATGAATTTTGAATTAAATGTTAAAAAGGTTAAGAACAAACAAACATTGCCTCCCTGAAGAGATTGCTCTTTATTTCCCATTATTTAGAACATGGAAGCTGCTTCTCTTACTGAATCTGTTTGTCCAACCCTCTCATAGTGCTTGTGAACTGTACAGTATCTTTCTGATAAACTTAATTTCTACGTAAGCTAACTGGTCAGTTCTTTTGTTGGCAATCACATAAATCTAACTGACATAATGCATGTCTTTCTCAGTGAGCAACTTGGAGATTCATAGGTGGTATTTACAGAAAGTTCACAATCTTTCACTTCAAAATATGGTAGGTTGGTTGAGTTGAGTCCTTGGCCAAAGCCACATAATATGCTTGTGCCAGAGAATGGGGCACAGTCCCAAGCCTCCTGATGGCCAGAGCCTTATATCTGCATGATTTTGTATATAGCTTTGTTGATATAAATTCCTGTCTTCTTTGTTCTTGCAATTGAATATGGAAAAAATTTATTTAAATTAAAAAATGTATATGATGGAGATAAAGTAATTTTAGGAAATGAAATACGATAGTGTGAAATATTTGTAGTATATGTGGGTGTCAAGTGTTATATGGTTTGGTGTAAAGAATATTTTTCCTAGAGGGAGTGAAATTTAGTGTTTTTAAATATTGGAGGGAGCATGTGTGGATTCTGTATGTTTATGAATCTGTATAAATAACAACAATCTATTTATAACTTGAGAGGATGCACAATGAAATCCTCTTTTTCTTATGAGAATTGTTGCAGGTAGAAGAAAGTATGAATTGTGGAAAATTGCCATTCTTGAAAACATCAGCAGTAAATAAGCATGGCACAAGCATTCAATAAAGGGATTATTGTAGATTTCCTTCATTCCTGAAAACCAACAGAAAAATCTCAAGGGACAGATCATTAAATCTTCTTCCTCAGTGTTAACTTGGACAACAGCTCGGGAGACATCTCTGAGGGTTCAAGGCGTTTGTTAGAAGCATGTTTAGGAATCTCTGACTGTTTTTCAAAAACCGCTTCTGCAGAAAACAACTGGATAGTTACCAAGCATTTCCGGAGACCATGTATAACTGAAGAGATTCAATTCATTAGAAATATGATAAATTATAAATGGTAAAGGCTGTAAAAGGGTAAGTTGTAGGGGGAAATATAAATTAAATATGAGAAATATAATGTAACTATCAGAGATCACTTGGTATATATTACTTTACTATATTTTATAGTATACTTTTTGAGATAAGGCAATTTAGCACAGTATTATTTTATACCTCACTTACTTTATAGGGGAAAACACAAAGAAAAAATTTGGAAATAAAAATATCTAAAGTGTGTTTATTCTTATTGCTATTTTCCACTTAACATTATTATTTGAACATTCTCGTATTCATAACATAACCCATATTTATGAATCCTTCATCAACTATAATTAGTTCCCATTACTTTTTTCTTCCAAGAGGAATTATTACCAAAATCACAATTTTTCTCACAAACCTTTATCTTCCCTTGACCCAGCACTTTATATTTTTTCGATGGATTCCAAATAATAAATATAATTTTTTATTTTTGTACAGATTCAGATTTAGTATTTTTATTATCATAGTGTCCTTTGCTCCTTTTACAGGTTGTCTTTCAAAATTGGCTGGTACTTTGTTTTGATTGGTAAATTTGTTTGACTTCCTCAAAAATGAGGTTTAATGACTACCCTCAGATAACTCACATACTAGGTGATTAAAATAGGATTAAAGCTTAGATCTTGAGACTCCTAGTCTGGCAACTTTTTATTTACTCACTTATTCACTCCCTCACTTATTTAGTTTCCAACAAATATACATATATACATATATTTTTTCAGAGACAAGGTCTCACTGTCACCCAGGCTGGAGTGCAGTGGAATGATCATAGCTCACTGTAACCTCAAGCTCCTGGGCTCAAGTGATCCTCCTGCCTCAGCCTCCCAAGAAGCTAGGACTTCAGCAAGTGCACATTGAGTACCTACTTATATCAGATATGCTTCCAGGCACTGAGTGTTATGTTTTCTGCCTAGAACAGATTTTTCCTGCCTAAGGGTAAGACAGGCAAGTTTATTAGAGTGTTTTACTCCCCAGACCACTGCCTCAGGGGATCACTGGAGGCTGCACCTTCAGACAACCATTTTATGACTACTTGCTTGTGTGCTTTGGAATTGATGCTGCATATTGTTCCATAACGTCTAGGACTAACTTTGCTCCAACCATTTCTACATGCTCATACCTAGCTCTCAGAAACCTGGGTGTGTGGCCATTCCTACTCTCCTCTCTCCTCTATAGCTGATTCACCACCACACAAACCCTAGCTTGTCTGGAAAGGGAATTGTTTCTCTAGAGACAGATCACACATAAATCTGTAATTCTGAATGTCAGGAAATGCCCACTTCATATTTATTTACTTTTTAAAAAATTTTCTCTTTTTACTTTAATAGCTAGATTTTCATCCAGTTGCTTTTTCATTTTCTTTTTTCTAATCCCTTCTTCTACTGACCTCTGTCATTTATTATATCATCTATATGTGACATTGGGCAAGTCCCTTAACCTCAGGGAGTCTGGTTTTGTTACCCGGATAAGTAGAAATAACCTTTCTTAAAGAACTGTGGAAATTAAGTAATGTATTTAAAAATGCTTCATTCAATCCCTTTTACATAGTGACATGATTGGTGAATGCCTTGTAAACATCAGTCTTCCCGCGATTTGTGGATAAAACCTGTAGACAAATTTCAAACTAATTTGAGGTTGTGATAATGCAATCAAGAGTTCTTTCAATGTAGATAACTTACTCTGTTCTGCTACATTATTGAGTTATACCTCACTTCTTGGGTGTTCCTATGGTGTTTGCCTTTATTGTTGTTCTGATTTTTAATTGACCACTTTGTCACATCTTGAAAACATCAGTAACCAAGCAACAAGTTGGCTGTTTATTTTCTCTAACTTAAACTTCTAAATTAGAGGGCCCCAGGCCTCAGCAGTCTCAATTTATAATCACTTGCTAGGAGATCTTATCCTTTGCTCTAAATTCTTTCTATGTGCTGATGATTCCCAAATTTATATGCCCTACATGATCTATTTCCTAAATGTTAAACTCATATATCCAATTGCCTATGTGATATCTCCAGTTGGATGTCTAATGTGCACCGCAAACTTGTATGTCTAAATCTAAATTCTTGATACTTCCACCAAATCTTCTCCCTCTAAAGTTTCTTTAGCCTAATTATGTAGGCCAAACACCTTGGACCAATTCTTAGATTTTTTTTTTCTCGTATTTCAATCTAATTTATAAGTAAATCTTGTCAACTGAAACTTCAAAATGCATGCCAAGCCACCCACTCCAGTGCTACAAGCTTCAGCGTCTCCAATACTCCTGACAGGTTTGCCAATGTTCACCCTGGCCCCTCATACAGTAACCAGGGTGATACACTACTTAAAAATGTAAAATTAGGCCGGGCGCGGTGGCTCACGCCTGTAATCCTAGCACTCTGGGAGGCCAAGGCGGGTGGATAGCTCAAGGTCAGGAGTTCAAGACCAGCCTGAGCAAGAGCGAGACCCCGTCTCTACTATAAATAGAAAGAAATTAATT